>RPOG01002091.1:52697-66371 GCA_008086565.1 Thalassoma bifasciatum | reverse complement strand
ACACACACACACTCACACACACATGCAGAGAGATAGACAGGAGTTTGAAATATTTACTCACTCACCTCGCCTGCAGCAGTCCAAGGGCGTCTCAGTCTGTGTGGAGGATGCTGCTCAGTGTGTGTGTGTGTGTGTGAGTGTGTTAGTGTGTGTGTGTGTGTGAGTGTGTTAGCGTGCCAGCGACAGTGGTGGTGTGTTGTGGTGTGTTGGTGAGCGCCGCTGTCGCTCTGGAGTGACTGGAGAGGGAGAGACAGACAGAGAGAGGAAGAAAAAGAAAGAGGGGAAGGGAGGGAGGGAGGTAAGGTGTGCTCTCCCTGCATCCCTCTTCCTCCTCCTCCTCCTCCTCCTCCTCCACCTCCTCCACCTCCTCCTGACAGTCAGCAGGAGCAGCAGAGGGTGGGAGGATCAGAGGAGTTAGGAAAGAAAACAGGAGCAGCTCTCGCTCGGCTTCATTCTCTCTCAGAGTTTTGTTCTTTCAGCATCTCACACCAACAAAATCAGACGTTACACACTCAGATATCAGCTGTGTGTGTGTGTGTGTGTGTGTGTGTGTGTGTGTGTGAGGAGGTGTCTCTTTCTCAGGAACAGACAGAAAAGCTGGAGACAGAGGGAAACTCCCCATTTCCCACAGTGCTCTCCTCTCCCCTGGGTCCTCAGCTCAAACACAAGCTTCCGGAAAGATCCTCTCATTCATTTTCCTTCAGACTCTGATGCTGCTCACGCTCACGGAGGAAAAAACCAGGAGAANCACCTCCTCCTGACAGTCAGCAGGAGCAGCAGAGGGTGGGAGGATCAGAGGAGTTAGGAAAGAAAACAGGAGCAGCTCTCGCTTGGCTTCATTCTCTCTCAGAGTTTTGTTCTTTCAGCATCTCACACCAACAAAATCAGACGTTACACACTCAGATATCAGCTGTGTGTGTGTGTGTGTGTGTGTGACACACACACACACTCCTCCACAGAGAAAGAGTCCTTGTCTGTCTTTTCGACCTCTGTCTCCCTTTGAGGGGTAAAGGGTGTCACGAGAGGAGAGGGGACCCAGGAGTCGAGTTTGTGTTCGAAGGCCTTTCTAGGAGAGTAAGTAAAAGGAAGTCTGAGACTACGACGAGTGCGAGTGCCTCCTTTTTTGGTCCTCTTCTCGTCGCTCTTTATCGAGTCTGTGTTGGTCTGAGTGACTCTTCATGAAAAGTTTTAAGCAGAGTCAAACGTCTGTAGTTTCTGATTTAAACTGAATGAAAGTTCAGTTCAGTTGAACTCAGTGAACTTGGACTGAAAACCTCGATATAAACTCGCTCTGACCATGAACTGACCTCTTTGGGGTCTCAGAGGGCCTGTTAGTCAGGAAATTAGTTTAGATTCTGTATGTGCTAAAAACCAAAGCCACGTTTTTGACATACAGGCCTCCTGATTTTTTGACTAAAGGGCCAACCAATTCTGAAATTCTGGCCAACAGGCAAACTGATTTTCAGACTAACAGGCCTTCAGATTTGCTGACTTTCTGGCAAACAGGCATTTTAACTTTCACACTTGCTGATTTTCCAACAAACCAGCTTTCTGTTTCTGGCTAACAGGTCTTGTGACTTTCTTACTTAAGAGGCGTTGTTATTATCTGACTAAAGGGCCTTCTAATTTTCTGACCCACAGGTTTTCACTTTAAAGGCCTTCTGACTTACAGGCCTGATGATTATCTGACTAACTGGCCGTCTAATTTTCTGACTAAATTACTAACCAAGTTTCCAACAAACAGGTCTTCTGTTTATCTGACTTACAGGCTTTATTGTGCTCTACCTGATGGGCCTTCTAATTTTCTGACTAATAAGCTTTCTTTTGACCAATGAGCTTCAGATTTTCTGACCAATGGGCCTCTTTGTTGTCTGACTAATGGGCCATTTGACTTTCTGACTCGAAGACCCTCTTTTTTCTGACTAATGATCCCTCTGATGTTCTAAGTAACAGGCCCTCTAAATTTTTGTCTAACAGGCCTTCTGACAAATGATCCTTTTGACTAATGGGCCCACTGTTTTTCTGACTAACAGGCCTTCTAATTTACTGACTAATAAGTTTTCTTTTGACTAATGAGCCTCAGCTTTCCTCTTTGTCTGACTAATAGGCCATTTTACTTTCTGACTCTAAGACCCTCTTTTTTTTTCTGACTAATGAGCCCTCTGATGTTCTAAGTAACGGGCCTTCTGAGGGATGATCCTTTTGACTAACAGGCCATCTAACTTTCTGACTAACTAGCCTTCAACATTTTTGACCAAAACGCCTACCGAATTTCTGACAAACGGACCTTCTGTTTATCTGACTGACAGGCCCTCTGATTTACTGGCTGCAAAGGTTTCTTTTGACTGATGAGTTTCAGATTTTCTGACTAATGGGCCTCTTTATTGTCTGACGAATAAACTTCTTGACTTTGTGACTCTTTTTTCTGACTAATGGGCCCTCTGATGTTCTAAGTAATGGGCCTCTAGATTTTTTTGTCTAACAGGCTCTCTGACAAATGATCATTTGGACTAATAAGCCATCTAATTTTTGGACTACCGACTGTTTTTAACCAATAGGCCATTTTACTTTCTGACTAACTTGCTGTCTAATTTTCTGACCAAAACGTCAACCAAATTTCTGACGAACTGGCCTTCTGTTTATCTGACTGACAGGCCCTCTGATTTAATGGCTACTACAATTTCTTTTGACTAATGAGTTTCAGATTTCTAACCAATGGGCTTCTTCATGGTCTGACTAATGGGCTACTTGACTTTCTGACTCTTTTTTCTGACTAATGGGCCCTCTGATGTTCTAAGTCATGGGCCTCTTGATTTTTTTGTCTAACAGGCTCTCTGGCAAATGATCATTTTGACTAATAGCCCACCTCATTTTTGGACTATCAACTCTTTTGACGAACAGACCATCTAATTTTCTGACTAACAAGCCTTTTGACTGACGGGCCTACGGTTTTTTGAATAATCAATTTACACTTTGCATGTTTTTTGTAAATATCTTCACAGTCTGAAGGAAAAGGAAGTTTTTCAGCATCAGATCAAAAGTGTTAAACTCAGGTAAAGGTTTGTTTCAGTCTCAAGCTTCAGGACTTCAGAGCTGGAGCTGCAGTTAGACGGCCTGTTAGTCAGAAGAGTCGAGCAGCAGTTAGACGACCTGTTAGTCAGAGGAGTGGAGCAGCAGTTAGACGGCCTGTTAGTCAGAAGAGTGGAGCAGCAGTTAGACGGCCTGTTAGTCAGAAGAGTGGAGCAGCAGTTAGACGGCCTGTTAGTCAGAAGAGTGGAGCAGCAGTTAGACGGCCTGTTAGTCAGAATAGTGGAGCAGTAGTTAGACGGCCTGTTAGTCACAGGAGTGGAGCAGCAGTTAGACGGCCTGTTAGTCAGAGGAGTGGAGCAGCAGTTAGACGGCCTGTTAGTCAGAGGAGTGGAGCAGCAGTTAGACGGCCTGTTAGTCAGAGGAGTGGAGCAGTAGTTAGACGGCCTGTTAGTCAGAGGAGTGGAGCAGTAGTTCCTCTCTGTGTGTTTTCCATCAGCTTCTCCTCCTCAGATGAAGTGGGAGTAGAGCTCTGAATAAACGGACACTTCAGTGGGGTGTTGACTGATTTGATAAGCAGGTTAAATATCTCGAAGTGAGTCTGAGCTGTGATTCTTTCTTCTCTCAAACACAGTCAGAAACTCGCAGGAAGCCAAGAGCAGCAGCTGCTGCCAGGACGTGGACTCAGACTGAGGAATGAGGCTGAGAGAAGGAGAGTGAATGATGAGAGGAGGACGAGCAGACGTCTGNAGCAGCAGTTAGACGGCCTGTTAGTCAGTGGAGTGGAGCAGCAGTTAGACGGCCTGTTAGTCAGAGGAGTGGAGCAGTAGTTAGACGGCCTGTTAGTCAGAGGAGTGGAGCAGTAGTTCCTCTCTGTGTGTTTTCCATCAGCTTCTCCTCCTCAGATGAAGTGGGAGTAGAGCTCTGAATAAACGGACACTTCAGTGGGGTGTTGACTGATTTGATAAGCAGGTTAAATATCTCGAAGTGAGTCTGTGATTCTTTCTTCTCTCAAACACAGTCAGAAACTCGCAGGAAGCCAAGAGCAGCAGCTGCTGCCAGGACGTGGACTCAGACTGAGGAATGAGGCTGAGAGAAGGAGAGTGAATGATGAGAGGAGGACGAGCAGACGTCTGAGGACCACCGTGTCTGCCCACCAGGTCGTCTTCCCCTCCCTCCTGCTTTATTTCAATTTCTCCTTTTCCTCTCTCTGCTGTTATTTCTCACCCCTCCCTCTCTCTCTCTCTCTCTCTCTCCGTCTGTCGCTCACACTTCTTTCCTCTCTGTTTCCACAGCTGTCTCTCTGCAGCTTTAAAGCTTTGCACTTGTTCTGTTTCACTCCTCTCTCTGTTTTCATCTTTTGAAGTTTGTCTTCTTGATATTCTAGAATAAATCAGATGTTAGTTTTAATCCTGTCACATGTTGCAGTTTTTTCCCAGAGCTGCAGTGGAAATGATGCACTGACGCTGAGCAGCTCCTCCTGAGACTTTCACTCATTCCCTCATTTCCATTTCTCGCCCTTTTGTCTGAAACTCTGCAGCCTTTTTGTCCGTTGGCTGCGTCAGTTTCAGCTCCGCTCTCCTGCCAGATTTATAAACTGATACACAAAGTTCAGAGAGGCTGGCATGGCCCAGCACCTTCAGCTCCACCAGAAAACACAAGAGCCGTAAAGATAAAGTGTTGCACGAGAGCTTATAAAAGTGCTCGGCGGCGGCGGCGTTTTCGTGCCCGTGCGCGGCGTGCCAAACAGTCTGGAGTCATTACGGTTGGCGCATGCAGACAAAGGAGCAATTAAAGCAGTTATAAACACAACCACAGAGAGTTGCCCGCTGTAACTTCACCCTGAAATGTGTGAAACAAAACACACTTACTCCTCTGAACGTTTGGAAAAACAGACAAAAATACCTGAAAAATAAGGAAACTCCACAAGAACTGGAGTTAGTTTAAAAAAATAAGTTCTAATTGAACTTTACTCGTTTGATTTTTGTTAAAGATTTCCATCCACAAGGGTCTTTTGTGTTTTTAACGCTGTGGTGTCACAAAAACATTTTAAAGACAAGTTAAAGTTTCTTAAAGTCCCAGTGAGGACTTTTCTGTTTAGTGCTGACTGCAGTGACACCTGTGGTCAGAGTCGGTAGTGTTTATCCAGGGAAAAGACTCCATTTCCCATGAGCACCTTCACTGACCTTTAGTCTATATTTTAGCCTTTAGCTCATGTTCTAGGCTTTATCTCCTGTTTGAGCCTTTAGCTTCTAATCTAGCCTTTAGCCAGTGTTTAAACTTTAGCTCCTCTTTTAGCTCTAAGCTCCTGTCTAAGCCTGTAGCTTGTAATGTTTTAGCAGTTGATGTTTTAGCTTTTAGCTCCTGTTTTACTCTTGAGCTCGTTTCTAGCCTTTAGCTTGTGTTCTAGCCTTTAGCTTGTGTTCTAGCCTTTAGCTGGTGTATAACCTTTAGCACCAGTTTGACCTCTAGACTTGTGCCTAACCCTTTAGCCTGTAATTTCACCTTAGGCTGATGCTTTAGCCTTTAGCTCATGTTTTAGCCTTTAGCTTATGTTCTAGCCTTTAGCCAGTTTTTAAACTTTAGCTCCTGTTTTGGCTCTAGGCTCCTGTCTAAGCCTATAGCCTGTAATTTCACCTTCAACTGATGTTTTAGCATTAACCTACTGTTTTAACCATTAGCTTGTGTTTGAGGCTTCAGCCTGTGTTATATCTTTTAGCTCTTGTTTTAGCCTTTAGCTCTTGTTTTAGCTTTTAGTCTTTGTCCTAGCCCTTAGCTTATGTTTCAGCCTTTAGCTCTTGTCTTAGCTTTTAGTCTTTGTCCTAGCCCTTAGCTTTTGTTTTAGCCTTTAGCTCCTGTTTTAGCCTTTAGTCCTTGTTTTAGCCTTTAGCTCCTGTTTTAGCCTTTAGCTCTTGTTTTAGCTTTTAGTCTTTGTCCTAGCCCTTAGCTTATGTTTCAGCCTTTAGCTCTTGTCTTAGCTTTTAGTCTTTGTCCTAGCCCTTAGCTTTTGTTTTAGCCTTTAGCTCCTGTTTTAGCCTTTAGTCCTTGTTTTAGCCTTTAGCTCCTGTTTTAGCCTTTAGCTCCTATTTTAGTCTTCAGTCCTTGTTTTAGCCTTTAGCTCCTGTTTTAGCCTTTAGTCCTTGTTTTAGCCTTTAGCTCCTATTTTAGCCCTTAGCTTTTGTTTTAGCCTTTAGCTCCTGTTTTAACCTTTAGCTTGTGTTTTAGCCTCTAGCCTTTGTTCTCGGCTCTACCGCTGTGTTAGCCTGTAGCTCATGTTTTAGCCTTTAGCTTGTGTTCTAGCCTTTAGCCAGTTTTTAAACTCTAGTTCCTGTTTTACCCTTTAGCTTGTAATTTAGCTTTTGGATGATGTTTTAGCCTTTACCTACTTATTTAGCTGCTAGCTTGTGTTTGAGCCTTTAGCCCATGTTTTAGCCTTTAGCCTGTGCTCTATCACTCTCCTGTTTATCTCTCTTCTGTCTCTTTTCTCTCAGACAGTTTCTGCTCCTGTTTCCATCATTTCTACTAAATAAATCACAGAAATTTTTTCAGCGGAGAAAAACTCAGATCTCTTCTCACTGATAAACTTATTGATTGACGAAGTTTAGCGTTGATTTCTTTGAGCTGGAGCTTTTTTTTTTAGTCACGAAGAAGAATGGAGCGACTGTCACCGATCACAGGACGGACTCTGGTCCCGAGTGTTTCCTCTCTGCAGGAAACTGAAGTCATCATTCGATCATCTGCAGAAAGCGTCACACCCTGAGCTCTGAGCGAGTCCCCGTCCACCAGCATCATCAGAGCCTCAGCGCTAACGCACGACGCCGACGCCAACACCCACCGGAGACACGTCCGACTCTAACGCAGTGGAACGGCGTCATGATTTGGTCTCAGAGGATCTTTGGTTTCAGTCAGTTTGTAATCTGAACCAAACAGAAACCAGGATTTTCTGCAGAAGTCCAAACAACGAGCAGCGTTTTTTAAAATTTTCTCCAGGAAAGATGAAACCCGTCACTTCCTGTACGACTCAGAGAGGCTGCTGGGAAAGCGGGAGCTGCTCCAAAGCATTTACAGGACGAGGATGATTCACTGATAACGCTGGAGTCATCGCAGATTTAATACAGGAACTGATGAATTTCAGGAGAAGAGAGCTGAAGAGAGAAAAACGACTCCTCAGGGCAGGAATCCATTCACAGAGATTCATAAAGAGAAGAAAGTTTTTCTGCTAAAACTCAACAACTTTTCCAGCTTGAAACGTCTGTAAATGAACGTTTTTATCAGGGTGTGAAAATGTGAAAGTTCAGAAAACATCACAGAGACACAACGACCAGATTAAAGACATGAAATGGAGAAGAAAAAAGATGTAAACCTGAAAGGTAACTGGTGCTACTTGTACAATTGCTGTAAAAGCTTCAGTTAAAACTTCTTCTAACTTTCTGCACTGAGTTTGGAGCTGAAACTTTACAACAACTGGTCTTCAAATCCAGCCTTTGGGGGATCAGACCCTGAATTGAGACACAGCCTGAGACTGATTCTTACAAAAATGTGTTTCTCTTTGAGTAAAGTTTGTCTGTTTTTTGTGTTAGCGCCCCCTGTGGACAATCTCACGCTGTCCTGGTTCAAACATCCTTCTGACACGACTGAGCGAGGAAACGTTTCTGCTCAGGGCTGATTCACTTTAAAGGATCTGAAGAATAAATTTAGAGTTTTTAATTAAAGTTTGATCAAAGAGAAGAAAGATCTTCAGTCTGAAAACAGGAAACCCAGAGGAGGAAACAATTTCCTGCTGATTAAAGTGTTTTTCAGGAATTAAGAGAGCAAACGAGAGAGGTTTAAAGTTAAAACTAGAGTCCAGGTAAAACACTCACACACACACACACACTCTGGATCCGTCCTGACTGACTGTTGGCTCAAACATCAGCGCTGCCCTCCAATTATTTTTGAAAGAAGGCCCGGGGGGTCAAAGGTCAGGACTATTTATTACTGAATCAAAAGGAAGCCTGGTGTTTTTTCAGATGCGTGCAGGAAGTCGACTCCACATTCCCACACTTACCCGCCGTGTTTAGACTCAGGGGTCCTGAGGTGAAAGTCACCACGGGCCACAAACCCTCCTGGATCCCAGGACACACACACACACACACACACACACACACACACACACACACACACACACATGAGACTGGATCCACCAGATGATACACAAGCTCATCAGAAACTCACTGAAGCTGAAGCTGATTCAAAACATGAGCAGTCTCTGGAAAATGTTTATCATAATTGTTTTAAAGCTATTTTACTTTTGAAAACAGTTAAAAGTCATTTGATGCAGAAGTCTGATGTCCCAAAGTCATGAATGTGGCTGTTTTTTCCCAAAACAAACACTGGGATCATGAATTTAAGCCTTAAGAAAATCTCAGCAGCTGTTTCAGCGTCTGAATTTGAATATGCAAATGAGGTCGAGCTCGCCCCGCCTCTTTCAGGAAGTGCTTATGGCAACTCTGGCTGTTTTCGAATTCTCATGCTACACTACCAGAACGTACTGATTTACCCAAAATACAGTATGCAGTATGCAAACAAATGTAAAAGTTGCAGTTTGCCAAAACTACTCAGATGTTTCTACTGATCCGGGAAAATTTCTCAGTCTGCATCGGACCAGTCTACCTGGCGTACTGTTTCCCACAATGCGAAGCGCCTGGACGCAGGTCTGAATTGAAAATGACAGAAACTGGAGAAAGTTTGGGTGAAGCAGTGGAACAAATCAAGTGTAAAATCCTAAAACATTTTTTTAAGTGGGGAAATTACATGGTATATGTTATCATTATCCTATTAACATATCTGAAATAATACGTGCATCATCAGAAACAGCTTTTCCATCATCTCTAAAAATAAAAAGTCAATCCACTCCAGATTATTTTCAATGAATAACATAGGGTGTAATATTAAAAATCAAATATGATTAATTTTGCTGCAACATTTAAACACAGACGTCCTCTGCAGTTATTACAAAGATCAGAGGTCTCCTGGTAAAACTAATGCAGTTTAAAGTGTTTTGACCTCCGTCCTCCCACCACATCACCCCCATCCTTCAACAACTTCACTGACTCCCAATAAAACAAAGAATCACCTACAAAATCCTCCTGTACACCTTCAATTCCATCCATAACCTGGCTCCTCCATACCTGTCTGACCTCCTTCATGTCCACACCCCCTCTCGCTCCCTCAGATCCTCCTCCTCCCTCCACCTCACTGTACCCCCTGCCCGTCTCAGCACCATGGGGAGCAGGGCCTTCAGCCGCTCTGCTCCCCAGCTCTGGAACTCACTGCCCCCGGACCTCCGTAACTCTGCCACCCTCCCCATCTTCAAATCAAAACTCAAAACTCATCTGTTTCACAATACCTACTGTTTTTAACTGCTGTTTTCATATTGTCCCCTATTCCATTGCTTTTATGTTGCTGTTTTTGTAACTTTATTTGTTTTTATGTGTTTTTTTACCCTTTGTAAGGCGACCTTGGGTGTCGTGAAAGGCGCCTTGAAATAAAATGCATTATTATTATTATTATTATTATTATTATTATTATTATTATTATTATTATTATTATTATTATTATCATTAATAATAACTGCACAGGACGTCTGTGTATTAATCCTGTTCTTTGCGTTAAATTTGAGACTTTTCAAACCCGAAAATTCCAACATTTTCCTTCAAACTTTAGAGTTTTTTTTTCTGGAGAATTTATTGATTCAATATTTAAGTTGCCCTAATATAACTTAATACGAATAAACTATAATAAAATCAAGGAAAAAAACCATCAGCTTTACTCTCACATTCCTCAAATTGGAAACCAGAGAAACAAACTACAAAACAGAGCAAACTGTCAGACTATAAACTACAAATACAGTATCAGTGTCTACTACATACTGCATTAGAAAGTAGTAAATGTAGTAGGCGAATTCAAAAACAGCCTCTGTTTCCTGCTCTCACTGTCACAGTCTCTTTCTCTCACTTTCTCAGGATTCACTCCAAAGTTCACCCAGACCTCGACCTCTGACCTCAGGACAACCACAGGGCAAAGGTCAAGTTCTGGTCACAGAGGCTTTCATGAAGACTCACCATCATCCTGTGTCACTTTACCTAAAAACTGACGACTGAAGCACAAAACTACAGCCACAGGTGGGAGGGACATGTGCACATACCAGCTACAGACAGGAAGCACAGAGGGGTCAAAGGTCAGGGAGAGACACCTGCAACCAACAGTTCAGCTACAAAAACTTCACTGATTCAATCAAACTGGGGAAAGAGTTTATATCAGCTGTGGAAATGCACTTTTACTGATCAACTGCAGATAAACGATAGTTCCCCTCTTTTCCTCCTGGTCCTGACCAGTGTTGAGATGTTTTTTATGGCCTGGATTGAGTCAAATATGAGATGAAAAGTCTAATTTTTTTAAACCAAAAGAAGAAATTTGGAGTTAAACAGTCAAATTTTGGGGTAAAACTGAAAAGAAACATGAAAATAGTCAAAATTTTAGGATGCAAAGTCAAAGTATGAGGTAAAAAGTCAAAACTTTGAGGTTAAAAAAAAAAATCATGAGCTTGAAAGATAATATTTTTAGATAATAAAGTCAAAATTTTGAGATAGTCAAATTTTTTCTAGACGAAAACACAAAATTTTGAGCCCAATAATCTGTTATGAGAAATAAAGCAAATATTTTGAGATAAGTCCAATTTGAGAAAGTCAAAATACTTTCGACAATTTTTTTTAACCAAAGCTCCAAAGTCAAATTTCAGGAAAAAAGCAAAAATTTATAATAAAAAGTCAAAATGGTGAAAGTAGTCAAAATTTTGAGCTATGAAGTCAAAGTCATTAGATAAATATCAATATTTGAAAAATCAAAGAAAAAGTACTTTGATAAAATACTAAAAATATGAGAAAAATACTCAAAATTATGAGAAAAAAGGTGAAAAATCAAATTCTGAAGTCAAAATTTTGACTCTACTTGAGCAAAAAAATAGAACACTCTAAAGCCAGTTTTTCATTTTTCCATTATTTACTGGCAGGAATGGGCTTCCATACTTTATTTATGTTTACAATATGGAAACTTTCCCTTACAAAGTAAAAAAAAAGTCAAATATGAGATAAAAAGAAAAATTTTTGAGTTAAACAGTCAAATTTGGGCTGAAATTGATTTAAAAAAAACAAACTAACAAGAAAATAGTCAAAATGTTAGGATGCAAAGTCAAAGTATGAGGAAAAAAGTCAAAACGTTAAGATAAAAACAATCAAAATTATGAGCTTGAAAGATAATATTTTAAGATAATAAAGTCAAAATTTTGAGATAATCAAAATTTTTTAAACAAAGATACTAATTTTTGAGCCTAAAAATTACAGTTAATGACAGTTTATGAGTTTATAAAGTTGATACTTGAGATGATAAGTCAAATTGGAGATCGTCAAAATTTTTGCACAAAACTTTTTTTAACCTGAGCTCAAAAGTCAATTACAAGAAAAGAGTAAAAATTTTAGGATTAAAAGCCAAAATTTTGAGCTAAAAAGTCAAAGTTTAGAGATAAATGTCAATATTTTGAAAAATCAAAGCCAAAATTCTGAGATAAAATGTTTAATTATGAGGAAAAAGTTCACAATTTGGTTTCTGATCTCAAAATTTTCACTTTATTTGTTCAAGAAATGGGAATCTCACCACAGCGAGTTTTCATTTTTACGTTTTTAACCGGCAGGAATGGGCTTTCATACATTATTTATGTTTACATGATAGTAACTTTCCCTTTAACAGTAAAGCAGTGTTTTATATATATATTTGGGTTATGAAGCTACTTTGTCGTCGTATAGTAAAATCTGAACACCCATATCCAGGGGTGGAAGGAGAGTTAAATTCTTGCTGGTACTAAACCTTCAAGTCCTTTTCTGCCGCTTAAAAAAAAGGATGAAAATTTTGCTTTTTTTAGATTTTTTTTTTGTTGCCCCTTTAGTCTGTAAATTTTGAGATAAAACATCAAAATCGTTACTTAAAAAGTCAAAATTTGAGACAGAATATCAGATTTTTGAGATAAAAAGCTGAAATCATGGGGTGAAAAGTCCAAACTTAAGGTGAGAAATTAAAAAAATTTAGATAGAGCATAATATTTTTTTGATAAAATATCAGAACTTTGAGATGAAAAGTTGAAATCATGAGGGAGAAAGTCAAAATTTTTTCGATAAAAGGTAAAAAATTGGAGGCGAGGTATCAAAATTTGAGAAAAAAGCCAAAACTATGAATCAAAAAGTCAGAATTTTGAGATAAAAAGTTGAAATCATGAGGAAAAATGTCTCTGTCCAGGGACTTAAACACAGCACAGGCAGTTCAGAAAGAATTAAGGATAAGTTGAAAGTAATTTTTAAACTGTCAGAGTTCTGTAGTTTTCATGACTGCACATTACTAACAGATCTATTTGCTGACCCAGAGTGCAGCTGTGATTGGTTTTAGCATTTTAAAGCAGTCAGACGCTCTCCTTTCTACTCAGTACTGGACAGTACCGGCTTACTTTCACCCCTGGTTATATCTAACTTTAACTCTTCATCTATCTGCTCAAACTCACACCAGGACTCAGGACCAGCCCCCTTTAGTGGACTAACTCTGACCCCCAGCTCTGACCCCCAGCTCTGACCCCCCAGCTCTGACCCCCCAGCCCTGTTTGCTCCCTGTTTCACAAACTTTCTTCTCTCACAGTTTGTGTCCATTCTCTGTGTCTCGTGTTACAGAAACTCTCGGAGAATCCGGGGCGTGCGGTGAAAGCGCTCAGTAATACTGCGCCCTTTGTGCGTCTGCCTCGAGCCCTTGAGCAGGTGTAACAGCTGAGAGGGGAGCGGAGGAGGGCAACTGCTGCCCCGCGGCATCATGGGATCATTCACAGCAGTGGCAGTGAGAGCGTTCCCGGGAACAAACGTGCAGAGTGGAGTTAAATCTGTCTGTGCTGAGACTGAGAGGAGGAATCATCCTTATAAGGACGATTCTTCTCTGCTGCTCGTTCACAAACGTTTGAAGGAAAAACTCAGAAAAAAATAAACTAAAACTTCAGAATTAGTTTGTTCATGCTCGATGGGATTTAAATCAGGAGAACACGCAGGGTGCTCCAAAAAAGAGAGACTATTCCTCTGGAAGAAGATGAAGTCTATTGGCTCTTTTCCACTGACTCGTCTTGGCCCTACTCTACTCTCCTCTACTCGGTTTGTGTTGCGTTTCCATTAGAATGTCGTCTCTGCAGCTTCTGACTCTGAACAAATCACTTACAAGAGGCAAAGGAATAAGTCAGCGACGGGTTTTTAATGACATTTAAACCTGACGGCACAGAACCAGACTGAATGAAGACAAAATACAGCCCTAAAATGCTCCTTCATGATTCCTAAAGAAGTTAAAAGTCCTTTTTAAAGCAAAAAGAAGTTAACAGCAAAGATAGTTGGCTTTAAAGAGTCTTTTAAATTAAATCAAAGTTGGTCGGTGCAGGAGCGATCTGTCTGCCACGAGAGTCTTTAAGCACCAATCAGTCCATTAATCCACAGGGAACCAAAAAGGAAAACCAGTTCAAAGAAGAATGATTGATCAACAACAAATCTCTGCTATACCAGGCCCAAAAATCAAAAATTAAAGTGATCTCACTGG
>RPOG01002091.1:15896-52525 GCA_008086565.1 Thalassoma bifasciatum | reverse complement strand
ATCTCTGCTATACCAGGCCCAAAAATCAAAAATTAAAGTGATCTCACTGGATCCAGGGAAGAGTTGATGTCAGGAAGCAGCTCCTTCGTTTTCCTCCGCGTGCAGCAGCACCAGGCTGTTGTTTACCTCCGTTGTCATGACGACCCACATTGAGCCGCTGTATTACTTTAATGAAATCTTTATAAAGCTTTTTTTTTTTCCTTTAAAGACCACGGTGGCACATATGTTAGTACAAAATGATGTTTGTGTGGCGTTATAGATGAACATGCACGCACTTCTGCGCAGCACTTTAGCGCAGCTGTGTTATAAGATCCACGCCCACCGTGAGTCTGTAGTCGGGCTAGAGGAAAAGAACCAAACCCAGTAGAGACGAGGAGAGTAGAGCTGGAATTGTAGAGTGGAAAAGAGCCATTTGTGAACTATTGTTCTGTGTAAAAACCCAGTCATTAGCACACAGAGCAGGGCCCTCAGTCATGAAGGACGCCCCCCATGATGGTGCCAAGAAAACATCTCAGTGGGATCTCACAAGCTAAATGCTAAAAAACAAGCAGAAGGCTAAAACATGAGCTAAAAAGTGGCACACACATCTTTAGCTTGAGTTTTGGGCTTTAGTTTTTTTTCTCTAGCTTTTAGCCCCTATTTAGCCTCTGGTTCATGTTATAGCTATAAGTTTTTATTTTAGCCTTTACCTTGAATTTTAGCCTGTAGCTCATGTTTAGCATCTCACTCCTTTTTTAGTCTATAGCTCGTTCTTAGGGTTCAGCTTTAATTAATCCCTGTAACTTGTTTTTAAGCCTCTAGCTCGTGTCTTAGCTTTTAGCTTGTATTTAGGTTTTAGCCTTTACATTGTTTTTTTTAAGCCTGTACCTCATGTTTTAGCCTCATCTCCTGTTCTAGCCTTATACTCATTTTTTAGCTATTAGCTCATTTTTTTAGCCTTTAGCTTGTGTATCAGCTTTTAGCACATGTTTTCAGCTGGTGTGGTGTTGTCATAGAGACTTTGACGCAGTGTTGTTTTTGGCAGCTATTTTAGTTTTAGTCTTAGTTTTAGTCTTTTGGGACGAAAATGCTTATTAGTTTTAGTCACATTTTAGTCATTTCTATATGTGATAGTTTTAGTCCAGTTTTAGTCGACGAAAACTCAAAAAGGTTTTAGTCTAGTTTTAGTCAACAAAAACTCAATAATGTTTTTTTTGTTGTTGTTTTAGCAAATAAAAAAAGAAAAAAAAGAAGAAAGCATTAGTCTTAAGTTATATTAGGTCACAACACTGATTTACTTTAATTCTATTTCATGCTACATGGAGAGATTCTGCAATTACTGAACTCTCTGAAGGATAGAACTATAAGTTTACATACACTCAGTAAATCCACAGGTTTTTTAGCAAAACTCCTGCTCAGACATCACACTCAAGCAGCCTGTCAGTCGCTACCGCTACACACACTGTGCCCCGCTCTCTCAGATGCATTCACTGACTTATCCAATTATTTTGTTATACTGACTTATGTTTTAATAATTATTACGAAATAAAGGGATAATTCAGGATAACGAAATAATTTAATGATTAGATATCACGAATTATGGGTAGTATTGCAACAGTTCATGTTTAAAGAACAGCAGTTCACTTTTGCTCATGTTTGTTCTTAATATTTTGAATTCCTACTGTTGTAAGAGTCAGTGAATGCATCTGAGAGCGAGGGGTTCAGTGGAGCAGGAGGGAGGGGCTGAGTGTGTGTGTGTGTGTGTGTGTGTGTGTGTGTGTGTGTGTGTGTGTGTGTGTCTACTAGCTAGTAGCGACCGACACAGAGACCGCTGCAGTCTGATGNTTTATCAAGATACAAGACTTTTTGAAGCTCATTTAGGGAGTCCTAAAAAAGAATTATAATCAAGGGGTTAGGAATCTTTCTATCATAGTTTGATTTTGTGGGGGGGGCCCAAACAGCATTTTGCCCTGGGCCCCCAAAAAGCTAGAAACGGCCCTGTTCGGTGACAGTTTGGTCTGTTGTTCCTTCATTTTTCTGATACTTTAGAAAGAGAGTTGTCTGTCGAACAGCGATTGAGAGTAAGTAATTAACTCCTGCATCCTTAACATATTTACAAAGTGACAAACACCCCCCCCTGCAGCCTGCAGCCCCTCCCTCTGTGCTCTGGTATGCTGACAGCTGCCCCCTCATGACTGTGCACATACAGGCCTGTGTGGACCCTCAGCTTCTGTGGGGACATTTAAACTTTAAAGGGCCAAAGTGACGACAGCTGAGTCTCTTCATCCTCTCGCTGCTTCACACACAAACGAGGAAACTAACAAACCAACAGACTGAGAAACTTCATATCTGATTCTTCTGTGGAGGAACTTCTGTAAACATCCCTAAACTCAGATTTCCAGTAGAAGTTGTAATTGCTGTCTCTACGTGATGGGTGCGTTTATCGCTAAGATGCTGCTCCCCACCGTCAGCAGCCTGGTGTTTCTGCCCACGGCCAGCGTGGCGGCGAAGAGAGGTTTCCACATGGAGGCCATGGTTTATTTCTTCACCATGTTCTTCACCGCGGTGAGTTCACAGACGTTTGGACGTTTGCACTTTGAAAACCTGGATTTTAACCTGGACACTGAACTACCAAAACAGTGTACAAAGGTTTTACATTTTAATTTTCCTTTTTCTATATTATTATTATTGGAGAGTGAGAAACAGTGTTTTGATTTTTCTGTATGTCCTTCTGTATATGGAAAATCTGACAATAAAAAAAAACCTTTGAATCTTTGAATTTAGACCTTTAAATGGTTTAAATCACGAGACTTAAAACATTTTTAAATCCTTCATGAAAGTTTGATGCAAGTATTTGTTTCCTAGGATTAGAAAATACTTCAACAGTTTGTCAAAGTATGAATACTTTCCATTTACATCCGTTAAAAGAGATGAAAATAAAAACTTGGCTTTGTTGAGATTTTTTTTTTTCGGGCCAAATTAGGTCAAAAGTTTTGGAGAAAAAGTCAAAATTTAGAGCAAAAATAAAAAGTGATAAAGTAAAAAAAAGTGAGAATTGTAAGAAAAGTCAAAATTTTGAGATAAAAAATGCTGAAATTTGAGAAACAAAATTGAGATTTTTGAAACAAAAAGTCAAAATTTAGAGATAAAAAGTTGAAATTTAAGATCACAGTAAAAATGATTTGAATCTTTGAATTTAGACCTTTAAATGGTTTAAATCACGAGACTTAAAACATTTTTAAATCCTTCATGAAAGTTTGATGCAAGTATTTGTTTCCTAGGATTAGAAAATACTATAACACTTTTGTCAAAGTATGACAACTTTCCATTTACATCAGTTAAAAAAATGAAAATTGGGCTTTGTTGAGAATGGGTTTTTTTGGGGGGAGCAGAATCAAGTCAAAAGTTTTAAATATTAAGTCAAAATTTTGAACAAAATATCAACATTTTTGACATAAAAAGTGAGAGTTGCAGGATATGAAGGTCATAACTTTGAGATAAAAAGTCAGGATAGTAAGAAAAGTCAGAATTTAGGGGAAAATTGAGAAACAAAATGTTGAGATAAAATGTCAAAATTGCAAGAAAAAGTAAAAAAATTAAGGAAAAAAGGTAAAAATTTTGAGATAAAGTCAAATTTATAAGGAAAAAATGCTGAAATTTGGGATATGGTATAAAAAATTGTAACCATTAGTTTTTCTCTCAAAATTTAACTTGATATGAGCAATAAGAATATTTGTAACTGCCTGAAATGGTCTTCTCTACATTATTTATGATAAGATTATAGAAAGCATCCCCTTCAAACAGAAAAGCAAGATTTAAGATAAATGTTTGGGTTACGAAGCTACTTTGTCGTCTCTGTTTTCTTTAGAAGTTTTAGGATACAGTCGCCCTTTTAAAATCTCACTTTGACAAACTGACTCTCAGAAACCGTCCTGCAGGGAATCAACTCAGCATCTTTGTTTGACTGAAAATTAGACATGAAACTCAAATAAATCAGGGATTTTAGCGAATCATGAACGAGCTGTGATTGATTTCTCTGTTTTATCCCCCTTGTTTGATTCTGATTTCCTCCTGTAGATCTATCACGCCTGTGACGGACCAGGACTCTCCATCCTGTGTTTCATGAAGTACGACGTCCTGGAGTATTTCAGCGTTTACGGCACCGCTCTGTCCATGTGGGTCACACTCATCGGTGAGAGACCTGCTGCTGTTCCTAAAACAACCAGAGCTTCCATCCTTTGAATAACGAGCCCGAACAAACCAATCAGACGTCTTTGTTTCCAACATGTGAGATTAAAAACAACCTGCTCGGCTGCAGCAGTTGTTGCTGACACTTGCTGTGTCTTTGAGCTGAGCTCACACGTGTTCATGCTCACTCTCTCATTCCTCCAGACCAATCTAAGCCCCTGAGATTTTACACAAAAAGCTTTTTAATCCTGTCCAGTGAAACGCCAAATGTTACAACAGTTAACTGCACAGTTTGCTGACACTAAAACCCCAGAGCTGTTTTCCAAACCTCCTACTACTTCTGCTTAAATTCAGTTTGTAGAATCAGTTTGTGAAAACTTGGTAGATCTGTAGTAAACTACAAGTTCCCGGATGTTTCTACTGATCCGGGAAAATTTCTCAGTCTGTAACGGACCAGTCTACCTGGCGTACTGTTTCCCACAATGCACGGTGCTAATGGCGTTTGTCAGTTTGGGGGCGCTCAGGTTGAGGTGAATTACTGACACCTACTGGAATAAATCAGCTCAACTACAACACAACAACAAAAATGTGAAACGGTCCCAGAGATAAAAGTGAAGTGACAGGAAAGAAACAGCGGTAAATCTGCTCACTTCATCATGAAAGAGCTGTTTACTTTTACCAAATTCATAAAAGCCCCTAAATCATTCATCACTTTTTATTTTACACTAACAGCCTACGTGGGTAATGAGGACGCAGTTTTTACACCAGCTGGAAAAATAAAAAGTCAGTTGGTTTCAGATTTATTTTCAATACACGATAATTTTTGGTGCAAGAGTAAAAATCAAATATGGTGATTTTGCTGTAATAAACTTCTTTACCTTTATAAATTTGATAAAATCAGGACTCTAATCTCTCCCTGAATTTGTTGTTTTTCTAAATTAAAAATGTTCCTTGAACCACTAAAAATAATGAAAAAAACATAAAAATTCTCAAAAAAATTACAACTTCCTTCCCATGCTTAATTTCATTTATTTATTTTCCTTTGTATCTCATTGACATCTAATTTAACTTATCTACTTTTATTGCTCCTGTAACTTCTCCACTGATTGATGTGGTGAATTAATGACTGAAATGTTCTCATGGATTTATTTATGATAAAGTTAAACATTAGAAAAAAAACCATCAGCTCCACTTCCTGAAACAGAAATCCAGAGTAGTATACGACTAAACAGGTCCAACAAAACAGTCACACTACAGACTACATGTGGAAGGAGGAGGTTTGGAAAACAGCCCCAGTTTAGACCAAAGCAGCTGGTGGAGCCGTAAACAGAGCTAAAGCAGAAAAACTGTAACACTCCGTCTTTGTCTCTTTGTGTCTTTGTGTCTTTGTCTCAGCTCTGGGGGATTTCGATGAACCTCAGCGCTCCAGCATCACCATGTTTGGCGTGTTGACCATCGCCGTGAGGATCTACCAGGACCGCTGGGGCTACGGGATTTTCTCTGGACCAATCGGATCGGCCGTCTTCATCATCACGGTCAAATGGGTGAGTTTAACCTTCCGTCCTGTTCTGTTTGTTTTGTGGTTAAATCTCTAACTCCTGCGTTTGTTCCTCCTCTGTGTCTGAAGCTGCAGAAGATGAAGCAGCTGAGGGCGGTTTATCCAGAGAAGACGGTTTACACGCAGCAGGTCGGTCCAGGCTGCTGCTTCGGAGCGCTCGCTCTGATGCTGCGTTTCTACTTTGAGGTGCGTAAGTGAATTATTCTCTTCATGCTGAGCCTCAAACAGCTGATAACACCCCTCCCCCCTCGTCTTCAGGAGTGGGACTACGCCTACGTCCACAGCTTCTACCATCTGTCTCTGGCCGTGTCCTTCGTTCTGCTGCTGCCAAAGAAAAACCGCTACGCAGGAACGGGACGCAACGCCGCCAAGCTCAGCTGCTTCGCTCTCTGCTGCTGCGTACGTAACCTTAAACTCTCTTTCAGTGGCGTGGGCCGACGTTTTGAAAGGCGGGGTCAAAGTAAAACAAAGGCACATACAGCGTGTTTTGACTCCCAGATGGTGACGTTGGTGTATTTTGGCTCCAAAAAGGAAACTGTAGTGTCCAAAGGGTAATATTTAGCGCATGCTTTTGCGCTGGCGTAGTGTTGTCATAGAGACTTCGACGCTGTAAATCAATCTGGTCCAGTTTGACCTGATCGGGAAGGGAGGAACTAGCATTAAGAAATAACCTATTTTAGCGCTGATAACCTCATTTTAAATATTAGATTATGATCAGACATTTATCAGGACAGTAGACTATTTTAAGATCCCTAAGAAATTCAACACTGTCCTTTTGAAGTTTTCTTTATAATCATCCAAAGGGTTAGGAATGTCTCTATCAAAGTTTGATTTTGTGGGGGCCCCCAAACAGCATCTTGCCCAAGGCCCCCACAAAGCTAGAAACGGCCCTGTTTGGTCACAGTTTGGTCTGTTGTTCTTAAATTTGTCTGATATGCCTTGAAAAGAACATCCAAAACATTTGCACCCAAAACACTTTAGGGCATGTTTTGGCTCCAAAAAGTCTATTTAAAGCGTGTTTTTAATCCCAAGAGGAAACCTTTGTGTAACTTGTCTACCAAGGGGGGGGAACTCAAATTTTTTTTTGGCTCCAAAAAGACACTGTAGAGCATGTTTTGACTTCCAAAGGGGTCAATTGAGCACATGCTTTGGGACTTTTGTGTATTTTTGAGAGTCAAAGAGTCACTTTAGCCCCATATTCCATACACTTCCATGTATTTTGGCTCCCAAGAGGACACTTCAGCATATATTGGCTCCCAAAAAGGTTTTTTACAGCTTGCTGAACGCTCCTCTGTTAAAGATAAACTTTTTTAATACTTTTAAGATGACGACAAGACCTGAGGACGTCAAAAAAAGTTTCTTTATATCAATTAAATTAGAGAAGCTGAGAACTTTTCTTGGCTAGTGCCATAGATGGTTATCAATAGATGATGGTTGGTCCCAAAACCAGGTTTATTTTTTTGTTTTCTGCCTCATTTAATACTTTTAAGGTGACTGAAATACCCGAGGACGTCAAAAAAGTGTCTTTTCATTAACGATGGTGGGTCCCAAAGTCAGACCGGTTGGGAACCACTGGTTTAGTTGGTTATAGGGTTTTATTACAGTCATTTTTAAAGATCTACTGATTGAGCCAGCTGGTTAAAAACTCAAAGTTTTCTTGTTTGTTTGTTAGTTTTCTGCCTAATTTAATACTTTTAAGGTGACTGAAAGACCTGAGGACGTCAAAAAAGTTTATTTTCATTAACTCAATTAGAGAAGCTGAGAGCTTTCCTTGGTTAGGGTCGTAGATGGTTATTAATAGATGATGGTTGGTCCCAAAACCAGAAGAGTTGGTTATAGGATTATATCACAGCCACTCTTAAAGAGGTTTGTTTTTTGTTTTCTGCCTCATTTAATACTTTTAAGGTGACTGAAAGACCTGAGGACGTCAAAAAAGTTTCTTTATATCAATTAAATTTGAGAAGCTGAGAGCTTTCCTTGGTTAGGGTCATAGATGGTTATTAATAGATGATGGTTGGTCCCAAAACCAGGTTTATTTTTTTGTTTTCTGCCTCATTTAATACTTTTTAGATGACTGAAATACCAGAGGACGTCAAAAAAGTGTCTTTTCATTAACGATGGTCGGTCCCAAAACCAGAAAAGTTGGTTATAGGATTTTATCACAGTCATTTTTAAAGATCTACTGATTGAGCCTGCTGGTTAAAAACCCCAAGTTTTCTTGTTTGTTTGTTAGTTTTCTGCCTCATTTAATACTTTCAAGGTGACTGAAAGACCTGAGGACGTCAAAAAAGTGTCTTTTCATTAAAATAATGGGTCCCAAAGTCAGACCGGTTGAGAACCACTGCTTTAGATGGTTTTAGGATTTTGTCAGAGCCATTCTTAAAGAACTACTGATTGAGCCCAAAGTTTTTCTGTTTGTTTGTTTGTTTGTTTCCTGCCTCAGTTAAAGTCACAGACAGTCTAACTCCTCTAACCTCTGATTGTCTCCTCTTTAGTCCATGTCCCCCGGCACCGTCAAGGACAAAACGGACAAACCCCAGAAGACGAAGAAGAAGAAGTCGTCGGTGTGGACGATCCCCACGGAGAAGCTGCTGACACGAGGCTGCAGCACGCCAACGCTGCCCCTCTACAACCCCCCACCCTCCACCCCCATCAAGGGGACCAGCATCAGCAAACTTAAGGAGATGAACGGCTGGAAGTGAACCCAAACACGTAACTGTCGGACGCTCACGTGGAGGAGGAACTTTCCTCCTGAAGAACAGACGCTGGTGCTCGTCTGCTACCAAAGAGAAATGGGACAACGACCAAATAACTGTCAGCCCGTCGCTGATAAACTTGTTACGTGGCTGGTAAGTTAATCTACTCCAGCAGGAAACCGACCATCATGTGGACGTTCCTTTCTACTCCAAGAAGTCGTTTTTGGCCGGGAGAATATTTAAGACGGGAGGAGGAGCGGTGCGTAAAAAAAGCGCCCTGATGTGGTTTGAAGGTCTGTGAAGGAAAAGGTGAACCAGGCCTCGGTCGCCCTCAAAGACCCGGAGCGTCTGAGTCCTGACGACAGGCAGCACATGACCCAAGAACACACACACGGCCCGGACGGGAGACGGGGATGAGACGAGCTTGTAAAACTGACCGGAAAATTTATGAGGAGAACAAACAGGCAGATGGTTTATCTCTCCAAAATATATAAATTGTCTTTAGAAATGTTCCTCGGGGGAGAGCGCTCGTCTGCTTCCCTCCCCCGTCTCTCTCGGGGAGAAACCACGCGGCAGGCTCTGCGTTTGAGAAGCACAAGACTGGAGGCTTTTTACGGCTTCTGCGCATCCAAATGTGTCGTGTGGAACATCAAACTTTGGAGCGACGGCCCGGACGCCGTCTGCGAGCGAGCAGCAGCTTCTGGACGTGTGTCTGGATCAGCAGGTGGACTCTGGACTCGGAGTCTGTCTGTAAAGTCTGGTTCACTGATGGAGCAGCTTTGGCTCCGGCTCCGTCCCTAACGTGCAGTCTGCAGACTCTTTAGTGTCTCTGCTGAAAGCTTTTATAAATATGTTCTTATTTATTACTGCGCAGAAAAATGTACAGTCAGTTTGTGTTTTTTTTAATGATTTTACAACAATAAAATGAAACCTTGAGACTCTGTTTGAACTTCAGTCACAGGATGAAACACCCAAAACAAACACTTATTTTTAAATGACAGGCTTTTATAAACCATTTATCTAATCCTGAAACTGAGAAAACGGCCTAATCATCACATTCTTAAGTTTCTAGGGCAGTGATTCCCAACCTGTGGTCCGTGGCCCCCTGGTGGGCCGCGAAGGTACAGCAAGTGGGCCGCCAAATCATTTCCAAACAAGTATTTTATTGGAGTGTAATTATATAAAGATACAAGGTACAAATCGAAATAGTAAGATACAAATACAAATAATAACATTCAAAATGTTTAACTCGGTTAAGTTTTAAAGGAAATTAAAACAGTTCTGATTTTAATATATGAAAAAAAGTCCCCTAAGAAGGCATGTTATTCCTCTATAGATAGCATGACCAGAAAAATAACAACAACCTGAAATGTCATTGAAAAAAAATGTAATGAATCCCAGATTTTCAAAAATTGTCAAAACTGTAACCGGAGTGCTGAGCCCGAAATGTAACGAAAAAGCATAAAGTAAAACCCAAAATATAATAATTGCACCAGAATGTAACAAGTTGTCATACTTTGGGCAAAAAGTTGATACATTTTTGGCTTAACATCTGTTTCATTATCTACCAGATATCACATTTTAGGTTTTATTACATTTTTTTTAGATTAAATTTTGGGTCATTGTTACAAATGGGGTTCTAAAAAAATCATATATAGCAGTATGTATTGGGTTGGAGGTGGGCCTCAAACATTTTTGAGCTTTAAAAGTAGGTCCTGATTTGGAAAAGGTTGGGAACCACTGCTCTAGGGCATCTGGATGTGTCACGAGCAAAGATGGGTATTAACATGATTATACTGATACAAATGACATAATCAATTCTTCCTAGGTAAATAAAAAAAATAAAAATTGATCAATGAATCTGAATACCTATGAAATACATTAAATAAAAATAAGTAAAAATCACATGTCACTTTACCCCAACGTTAAGTCCTGCTGCTTTGGGGTAATTTAAAGAATCAATGAGGAAACTGCTATGAATAAAAGAGGAGCTAAAAGCAAAAAAAAAAAAAAAAAGCTTAAGATTACAACACAAGTTAAAGCCAAAACATGAGTCAAGGGCTGAAATGCAAGTTAAAAGCTTAAAGCTACAGGCTAGAAGCTAAAAAATCAATCTCCAGAATAAAACACAGGACAAAAGCTTCAAGACATGCTAGAACAGGTGTGTCCAAACTTTTTTCCAAACGGGCCGTATCGCAGACTGTGAGAATGACCAAGGGCTGACGGTTCTTACAAACATGTTTATTAACAGTAAAAGTATCAAACGAGTGCTCAATTAGATAACTATTTTGTTTTGGTAGTTTCTGTAAAAAACAAACAACCAAACAAACAAGAAACTGTCTCCAAGTTTAGTTAAACATGCTCGTGTTATTATCACAGACCTATGAGATGAAACCTAACTTGGGAAAAATGTCGTTTTTTTTAGTTTTTTCAGGATCTGGAATTTATCACGTTTGTTTATGAGACTGTTTTAAGAACATTTTCAACCCCAAATATTCCTGGTCCTGCATTCTGAACTAGGGCTGGGGGATATATCCAATATACTCGATATATCGCGGGTTGTTGCACGTGGGATGTATAAAATGACTTTATCGCGACCATCGAGTATAAATTGCCAGGTAAATGTTTTGAGACGTCAGTCTGTAATTTTCTTTGCAGTTACCGGAATTGGAAATATGTAAATATATAAAGTGTGTTTTGGAGTAAACGGTTTGTTAAACTTGACCTGATTTAGATTTTTCCCTTTTTGGCAGCAAATTTTATAAATCTTACTGAAAGGTCTGCTTGAATCATTATACTGGAGTCATTTCATTAATTAAAGGGTTGAATTGAACATTTAATATAGTGATTTACAGGAGAAATCAAAATATCGAGATATATATTGTGTATCGAGATATGGCAAAAAAATATCGAGGTATTGATTTTAGGCCATATCGTGCAGCTCTATTCTGAACCATCAACTTTTGTCTTTTCTTCACCATTTCTTTACTTAAATTCAGTCTTTTGTCCTCTTTTTTTTCTTTGGAAGTTGCCTTTGCACAGTCTAAATTTTTATTAGATGCTACCAGATACATTTAGTTTTTTTCAAGTATCTGAGGAGAACTGCAAATGTACACAATAAGAACATGATTAATTGAAGTTACAAAATTAATACATATCAAAATGACAGCTAGGGACCACGTTAAATTGACGGCAGGCCATAATTGGCCCCCAAGCCTTAGTTTGGACATCCCTGTGCTAGAGGCTCATACACAAGCCAGGCTAAATCACACGCCAAAGGAGAAAACACAATTTAAAAGCTTCAACAAGCTAAAGGTTAAAATAGGAGAAACAGGCTAAAAACTAAGCAAAAGGTTGAAAAAGAAGCAAAATACAAACACAAGCTACAGGCTTAAGGTTAAAACATGAGATAAAGGCCAAAGTACAAGCAATTAAAAATTTCCAAACATCAAAAATAGTTGATTCTTTGCCTGTAGCTCCAACACCAATATTTTTCCCATGTTCCTCAGGCTTCAGGGTCCCTGAGAATGTGACAGTTATTTCTAATATTTCAAATTTTTTAAAAGATTAATTCAGAGAAAATCTTTTTCTGTTTTCTATTGATTCATACCTTTTAATTGTTGTTTCACTGCATGAAAACATAATTGAGTAACTTCAGTTCAAAGCCTGGTTTTGTAGAGAAGCAGAGGAAACTGAAACCACAGAGTAAAACTGTGACAGAAACTGTTTGGTATCTCAAGGGTTAACGTCCATTACGGTAACTCAGCGGCTGAAACAAACTCCAGACTGGCAGGAACTTCAAACCCACTTCAGTCTAACAGCGTCGAACAGCGTCGAACAGCGTTAATCCAATTCCAAACCCTCGTCTCCTCTTCCACTTCCACCTCAGGAGGAGCCGCGGTCGTGCGTCCATGCACGTCACCTCCACGAACCCGACCCAAAGATCACAAACGTGCCCCGGGTTCCTCAGACAAAACAGTCTCAGGCCAAAATCTGAATGAACCTGAAGGTTTTGGGACGAGGCCAAACTGGCGGCGGCTGCTCGTGTGCCCGTTAGGAGAGAGAGAGAGAGAGAGAGAGAGAGAGAGAGAGAGAGAGAGAGAGAGAGGTGTTTTTGTCTGGCTTCATGGGCTATGGGCACCTCCCTGCACCCCTCTGCACCTCCCTGCACCTCCTGACAGGACGGTAACTTGAGCCTTTTATTGCACAAGTGTGAAACACTTTTCAGCCCCTTTACGACCACTGTCTGTGGCGGCGGCGGCGGCGGCGCTGAGCTGAGGAGGCCACACACGCTCAGGGAAAGACTTTCTCCCGTCTGTAATCTCTGACCCCGAACAGAAACTCATCCTCGTTAATCCTGACCCTGATTCAATCCTTCACCTTACACAGTTTTCCAGGTTTATCCGACCGTTTCAGCAACACGTGGTGCTCATGAGACCAGCACACACACTTTTACACACACTTACACACACACACACACACACACACTCTGTGTTTGAGGCCTTGCTCAGCAGACAGTATCAACAGACGAGTGTTGACTGACATGAACGTGGTCGTCTGCTCAAACATTCCAGGTCTTTGTGGGATTTCAGCAGAAAATAAAAAAATCTACATCTGAACAAATGAAAACTCGACTTTAAAACCAGAAAAAAAACAAAAAAATGAAATGATTCAATAAGGTAGATAAAGAGGAGTGTGTGTGTGTGTGTGTGTGTGTGTGTGTGTGTGTGTGTGTCAGTTGTTGGAGATTCACCTTCAGCTTTAAACGTTAAATAAAAGTTTTTATCAGGAAGTGAAAACGACCGCATTAAAGTGACGAAACAGAGCAAAAAGAAAAGTTCAGGGTCAGAAATATTTTACTCGTCCTTACTTCCCCTCTTTCATTCCATCTGTTCTTCCGTCCTTAAATTTCATCCTTTCCTCTGTTCCTTCCTTTATCCTCCCATCCTTCACTTCACTTGCTTCCTTAATTTCCTCCTTTAACTTCCTAATTACTTTCTTCCCTCTATTCTTCCTCCCTGCCTTCCTTTCCTTCCTCCCCCCTTCTCATCTTTTCTTCCTTCCTTCCTTTCTCCCTCTTTTTCTTACTTTTTCCCCTTTTCTTCTCCTCCCTTCCTTCTTTCCTTCCTTCCTTCCTTCCTATTCTTCCTCCCTTCCTTCTTTCCTTCCTTCCTATTCTTCTTTCCTCCCTTCCTTCCTAGCTTCCTTCTTTCCTTCCTTCCTATTCTTCTTTCCTTCCTTCCTTTTTTGCTTCCTTCCTTCCTTCTTTCCTTCCTTCCTATTCTTCCTTCCTTCCTTCCCTCCTTCCCCTTTACTTCCTTCCTCTTTCATCCCCTTTCCTTCCTTCCTTTCTTACGGCCTCCCTTCCTTCCTTTCTCCCTTCCTTCCTGCTTCCTTCCCTTACTCCCTTCCCTTCTTTGCTTTCTTTCCATTCTTCCTCCCTTCCCCCCTCCCTTTTTATTTCTCCTTCCTTCTTTCCTTCCTTCCTTCCTTCCTATTCTTCCTCCCTTCCTTCTTTCCTTCCTTCCTCTTCTTCCTCCCTTCCTTCTTTCCTTCCTTCCTCTTCTTCTTTCCTTCCTTCCTTTTTTGCTTCCTTCCTTCCTTCCCATTCTTCTTTCCTTCCTTCCTCTTCTTCTTTCCTTCCTTCCTATTCTTCTTTCCTCCCTTCCTTCCTAGCTTCCTTCCTTCCTTCTTTCCTTCCTTCCTATTCTTCCTTCCTTCCTTCCTTCTTTCCTTCCCCTTTACTTCCTTCCTTCCCTCCTTCCCCTTTACTTCCTTCCTCTTTCATCCCCTTTCCTTCCTTCCTTTCTCCTTCCTCCCTTCCCTTCCTCCCTTCCCTTCCCCTTTCCTTCCTTTGTTTTTTTCTCCTTCCTTTCTTCCTTCCTTTCTTACTGCCTCTCTTCCTTCCTTTCTCCCTTCCTTCCTGCTTCCTTCCCTTACTCCCTTCCCTTCTTTGCTTTCTTTCCATTCTTCCTCCCTTCCCCCCTCCCTTTTTATTTCTCCTTCCTTCCTTTCCTTCATTCCTTCCTTTCATTTTCTTCCTCCCTCCTTCCTTCCGTTTTATTCCTCCTTCCTTTCTATTCTTCCCCTATCCCTTCCTGTCCCCTTCTTTCCTTTATTACTCCCTTCCCTTCCTCCTTCCTTCCTTCCTATTCTTCTTTCCTTCCTATTCTTCTTTCCTTAATTCAACTCAAACTTTATTCATAAAACATTTTTAAACCACAGGAGTCGACCAAAGTTCTCTCCGGGTCAAAAGTAAAAAAAATAAATAAAACAACAACAAAACTAAAAACCTTCCTTCCCTCCCACTTTTTCCCACTTCCTTCCTTTTCAGACCTAAATAATCTGAATTCTTAAATCAATCCTGCTCAAACTCAGATCCTGATCCTGACATATGCTGGCGCCCTGTTATCGCCCCCTAGTGGAGAATATTTTGTCCGTCAGAAGTTTGCTGATGTTTATGCAGAAACATAAAACTGATCATGAGTTAGTGAAACTTAAAGTGGAGGCGTCAGCATCAGAACAAGCTCAGACTTTTCCTCTGCTGCCCCCTGCTGGTCAATCTGTCACAGTAACAACCACATTAAAGGATCATTCTGCAGTTTTAGAGGCGTGCTCTAAAGTTGATGTAAATCTCTGATAAATCTCTTGGTTAATTTTGAAGTTTTGTGCACATTATAGATTTTATTTGACTCAGAGTGATTCAGTAAGAAGTCAGCAGCTTTAAACTCAAACCTCAGGAAACTCGAAGTCTCTCCATGTTTTTGATGTCTCCTGGATCTTAAAGCCGACTGATCCCGTCTCGTTGTTTGGCGGCGTGATGAGCGGCGTGATGAACAGGTTAATGGTCACGATGAGTCGTCAGAAACTCGTCCTGTCGCCTGAAACAACAAAAGCAGCGTTTAGAGAATGAAACTCAGTCATTTCTATATTTTTAAAGACGACCTCAGTGACAAACCTGCATCAGACTCTTCATAAAAATCTTCATCTCCTCTTTGTTCAAACACACTTTCAGATCCTCTCCTGATCCTGACGCCTCCTCTGATTGGCTCGTTAGACTCATCGCCTGCAGCTTCTCGCTCAGTCTGACACTTCAACACAAAAACAACATAAACTTTCCAAAGTCTCTATCAGGACTCAAGCATCAACAAAAGAGGCGATAACGGTCATTTATTCAGTTAGTTTATCAGCGCTGAATCATCGCAGAAGTTTTTGAGACGATGACTCAGTTTGTGAAACATAAAATCTGCATCAAACAGGTTTTAATCAAACCCAGAGTTAAAAACACTTTAAAGAACAAAATAAAAAGGGAGTGAAGTAATGAAGTGGAGCAGAAAAGAGTTCAGAGGATCAGAAATATTTGGGAATGAAGATTTTAATTCTCATTTTCTCCCTCCCTTCCTCCGTCTGTCCCTCTTTACTTCCTTCCTCTCTTCCTTCCTTCCTATTCTTCTTTCCTTCCTTCCTTCTTTCCTTCCTCTCTTCCTTCCTTCCTATTCTTCCTTCCTTCCTTCCTTCCTTCCTTCCTTCCTTCCTTTTCTTCTTTCCTCTCTTCTTTCCTTCCTTCCTTCCTTTCCTTCCTATTCTTCTTTCCTTCCTTCCTCCCTTCCTTCCTTCCTTCCTTCCTTTTCTTCTTTCCTTCCTCTCTTCCTTCCTTCCTATTCTTCTTTCCTTCCTTCCTTCCTTCCTTCCTATTCTTCTTTCCGTCCTTCCTTCCTTTCCTTCCTATTCTTCTTTCCTTCCTTCCTTCCTTCCTTCCTTCCTTCCTTCCTTCCTATTCGTCTTTCCTTCCTTCCTTCCCATCTTCTTTCCTTCCTCTCTTCCTTCCTTCCTATTCTTCTTTCCTCTCTCCCTTCCTTCCTTCCTTCTTCTTCTGTCTTTTCTCTCTTCCTTCCTTCCTTCCTATTCATCTTTCCTTCCTTCTTTCTTCCTTCCCTACTTCCTTCCCTCTTTAACTTTTTTCATCCTCCCTCCATCCTCCTTTATTCCTTCCATAAAATCTTTCTTCCACCTTTCCATCCTTCTTCTTCTCTTTCTTTCCTACACCAACCTTCCTTTATCCCTCCTTCCTTTCTTTTGTTTCTTTCTTCCCCCTCTTCCTTCCTGCCTGCCTTTCCTCCTTTCCCTTCCTTTCCTTTTTCCATCCCCCTCTTTCTTTCTTCCTCACCTTATTCCTTTCCTTCCTCCCTTTTCTTTCCCTTCTTCCTACTGTTCTTGCTTCTTCTTTCTTCTTTCCTTCCTTTGTCTCTTCCTCCCGCCATCCTTCCTTTCAACCTCCCTTTTTTCTTTTCCTTCTCTCTGTCTTCCTTCCTTTCTCCCTTTGATCCTTGCTTCTCCCTTCCTTCCCTACTTCCTTCCCTACTTCCTTTCCTACTACCTTCCCTCTTTCATCCCCTACTCCTCCATTCCTTTCCTTCTTCTGTGTTTTCAGGTTGAACTCGTCTGAACGTGAAACTCTGATCTTCAGAGGTTGCTGATGTTTTATTTGTTACTTTCACAGAAAATAAAAGTGTTTAATATATTTGAGTAAAGTTTGCACAGCTCTGGTTTAAGCTTTAAGGTTGCACTGACCTCTGCTGGTTGGAGGAGGAACTGCAGGCCTGAATCGTCTCCATCAGCTGGAGTCTGACGCTCTGAGCTAAAGGACTCGATAAAACCTGAGACTCTCTGCAGCGCGGGAACAGACTCATGAGCATCGCAGGAATCTGGAACAAACCAAACATGGACTTTTATTTTTTACTTTATAATCAGACGTGTGTGAGTGTGAAAGAGCAGGAAAACTCTCAGACCTCGTCGTTGGTTGGATCCAGGATCATCAGACGGATCAGATCTTTCTGAGCTGCTTCGAGGTCCAGAAGTTTCCTCAGCGCCTTCGCTCTGCTCTCGTAGTAACCAGACGCTCCGGGTTTGTACTTGATCGCCAGAGAAAACATGTCGGCTGCTTCCTGGAAACGACTGAGCAGAAATGATGTACTCACACAGGTGTTTCTCACAGGTGTGTGTGTGTGTTTGCTGTACGTCATCTGTGTGTTCTTCTGTCTTTTATGGTGTTTTCTGTGGATTTCTTTGAGATTTTCTGTGCGTTGTATGAATGTATTCTGTGTTTGTTTGTAAGTGTTTCTGTGCATTTCCTGTGTGTTTCTCTGTGCTATCTGTCCCTGTATCTGCGTGGTTTTATTGTTTCCTCAATTTTCATTTTTTCTGTTTGTGCATGATTTCTGTGTGTTATTCTGTTATTCTATGTTTTCGGTGTGTTTCTCTTTGTGTTTTTTGTGTTTTCTGTGTGTTTCTGTGTGGGTTTTTTTTGTGCGTTTTTCTGTGTTTCTGTGTGTGTTTCTCTGTGTTTGTCTGTATTTTCTGTGTAATTCTGTGTATTTTCTGTGCTTCTCTGTGTGTTTTCTGGGTGTTACTCTGTTTTCTGTGTTTTCTTTGTGTGTTTTCTGTGTTTTCTGTGTGGGTTTTTTTTGTGTTTTCTGTGGTTTTTTGTGTTTCTGTGTGTTTTTTTGTGTTTCTGTGTGTGTTTTTTTTGTGTTTCTGTGTGTGTTTTTTTTGTGTTTCTGTGTGTGTTTTTTTTGTGTTTTCTGTGTTTTTTGTGTTTCTCTCTGTGTTTTTTTGTGTTTCTCTGTGTGTTTTTTGTGTATTTTCTGTTTTCTGTGTGTTTTTTTCGTGTATTTTCTGTGTTTTCTGTGTGGTTTTTTTCGTGTATTTTCTGTAATTTCTGCATTCTCTGTGTGTTTTCTGTGATTTTTTTTGTGAGTTTATCAGTGGTTTTCTTTGTGTTTTCTACATCTTTTCTTTATTAATTTTGTGTGTTTTTGTTTTGTTTTATCTGATTTGTTCATCTTTGTGTTTTCTGTGTTTTTTGTTTGTTTTCTGTGTGTTTGTTTGTGAGTATTTCTGCGTGTTATCTCTGTGTAATCTGTCCCTGTATCTGTGTGGTTTTATTGTGATTCCTGTGCTATTTCTTTTTTTTTGTGTGTTATTTGTGTGATTTCTGTATGTTTTTCTGCGTTTTCTGTGTTCCTCTGTTTGGTTTTCTCTGTGTTTCTCTGTGTGATTCTCTAAGTTTTTTGTGTGTTTCTCTGTGTGTTTCTCTGAGGTTTTTTTGTGTGTTTTCTGTGTGTTTCTCTGAGGTTTTTTTTGTGTGTTTTCTGTGTGTTTCTCTGAGGTTTTTTTTGTGTGTTTTCTGTGTGTTTCTCTGAGGTTTTTTTTGTGTGTTTCTCTGTGTTTCTCTGAGTTTTTTGTGTGTTTTCTGTGTGTTTCTCTGAGTTTTTTTGTGTGTTTCTCTGTGTGTTTCTCTGAGTTTTTTTGTGTGTTTCTCTGTGTTTTTTTGTGTGTTTCTCTGTGTGTTTCTCTGAGTTTTTTTGTGTGTTTCTCTGTGTGTTTCTCTGAGTTTTTTTGTGTGTTTCTCTGAGTTTTTTTGTGTGTTTCTCTGTGTTTCTCTGAGTTTTTTTGTGTGTTTTATGCGTGTTTTCTCTGAGGTTTTTTTGTGTGTTTTCTGTGTGTTTTCTCTGAGTTTTTTTTCTGTATTTTCTGTGTTTTTTCTGTGTTTTTTCTGTGTTTTTTGTGTTTTCTGTGGTTCTGAGTTTTTTTGTGTTTCTCTGAGTTTCTTTGTGTATTTTCTGCGTGTTTTCTGTGTGTTTTTCTGTGTATTTTCTGTTTCTCTGTGTGTTTTTCTGTGTGTTTTTGTCTGTGTTTCTCTGTGTGTTTCTGACCCGTCCTGGAAGCAGAGCGAGCCCAGCTTGTTGTGGATGACAGCGAGGCGCAGACGAAGCGCCGGCTCATGCGGCGCCATCATCTCTTCAGCCTGTTGGTAATCGGCCAGAGCGAAGCACCACTCGGCCTGTTTGAAGAAACAGTCTGACAGGTACAAACACACACCTGTCATTAATAAACACACACAGACACACACAGAGAACAGGAGGAATCACACACACACACACACACCTCCTCTGTTGAGGAACAAACAGGCCTCCTCCTTCTCCTCCTCGATGGCTTTGTTCAGCAGCAGCGTCGCTTCAGCGTAAAGACCTCGACCGAAACACTGAACAGCAAAGTCGTTGTAGGTGAGAACGAGCTGGAGCTGAGCCTCCTGCTGCAGAGAGGGAGGCTGCTCCTCCTCCCTGACCTCCTCCTTCTCCTCCTCCCTGACCTCCTTCTCCTCCTCCTCCTCCTCCTTCTCCTCCTCCTCCTCCTCCTTCTCCTCCTCCTCCTTCTCCTTCTCCTTCAGCTCCACAGCCATGACCAGATCCTCGATGGCTGCTGTGAAATCTCTCAGACGTCTGTACAAGATTCCTCTGTTGGAGCCAAGGAAACAACAAAAACTCACCAAAAAAGATTCAAAACCTCTTTCAGATGAAACCTGCTGAAATACTGTGACATAAATGAGAAAAGATGATCCATGTAAGTTGCTACCACATTTAAAAAATTGTTTCATTCTTTGGAAAATTTGATGAATTATAAATTCTTGTCGGGTAATAACAAAAATTGTCCCTCACTTGCAGATTCCAACATCAATAAAAGCAATAAATGAAGCTTTTCAAGTTTCCATACTGACATTTATTTCTATATTTGCTATACTTTATATCTCTATTATTGATATTTTCATCTTTATTCTATTTATTCTTAGTCTCTCTTTACTCTTTAAGTCTAATTTGTTGTCATGGAAACCAAACTGGTGACATTTTTACTATTTTTGTTATCCGGAATACTGTGTTTAACCATGGTTGCACACAAGATCAGCTGTTAGCAACCTGCAGTGTGTTGATGCTAACTGGTGCTAGGCCCGATGTTCCCTGTGAGCTGAGAATTTTTGGTAAGAATCCAGAAAGAATGTCACATCAAGGATGGAAAACAAGAAAAGAAAGAAAAAGAAGCTGTATCACTCCACACTGGTGAACTCTAATCCTGGCATAAAATCTTTTGGGGGCTCCTTTGGCAATTCAACAAGGGTTTCAGAGGCTCATGAACTCACCTGAACAGGTAGAGGTGTGGGTCCTGTGGGCAGTTCTGCAGAGCCACGTTGATCATGAGTAAAGCTTCAGGCAGACGACCGCTCAATAATTTGTCCACGGCTTTTTTTCTGGCTCGTTCTGCATCTTCCTGAAGCTGCTGCAGCAAAGCTTTGGCGTGTGGACACGACGGGTTCAACGCCAACGCCGCCTTCACGTCCTGGTGACACTTTGTCGTCTAAGGAGGAGGAAAAATCAATCATGTTACCAAACATATATCTACATATCTACTTTCAAACCAAACTCAAAACATATCTATTTGCTCAAGCATACAGAAAAATATCCGTTTTGATTTCATGGGTTTGTTTCAGGGTTTTTGTTTAATTGTTATTTTTACTTCTATTTTTTCTTTTCCTCTGTCTTTGTTGTTTTGTCTTTAAATCCTCAATATAAAACACATGGAGCTTCCCTGTGATGAAATGTTTTATTCTATTCCTAAGTTCTATATGACAAGGGAATTCTGTGATAATGGGCCTCATTCACAAAACGTTCGTACGCACAAATTCGTGACTAAATCATGCGTACGAACGTTTGACGCACAAACCTGTCATCAAAGTTTTCTTACCTGAATTTCTTCTTACTTTGCGAACAAATGTAGAACCTCCTGAGACTATGAGTATGCAATGAATGATCAGACTCCTAAAAAACTAAAAGCACAGACTCTTTTCACTAAAAACATAACATTTTAAAACTACTTTCAGTAAAATAAAAAAGCATTAAATAGAATTCATTATTTAAAAATTGCGCATTGGCTAAATTTATTAAATAACCATGAAACGGAAACATTTTTGTCCTAATCATGCTTATAATACTGAATCTGGAATAAAATACTTAGTTTAGATTAAAAATATAATCATGTTCATATCAGAATGTCACATTATTTTATGTTGATTAAATCATCGACTGCTCTGACAAACAGTTTCATTAAGTTGTTCAAACTGAATGAAGATGTAAAATAATTTGCTTCTTCTTATGATTTTTAACATTTTCTGAGTAAATGACGCACACACAGCTCAGCTGTTCACTCAGATTCATTTACCTGTTTGTAAAAATATCCAGCAGCTGTTTTAATGTGTTATTTATGTCACGGATACACGGTACGATCTCCCTCACAGCACCAGGAGAATCAGCTGATCATTTATCTCCGGTCAGGACGAGCGTCTGCAGACGAGTCACTGAGACACCGAGAGAACGAGCTGTGAGGTTGATGCTGATGATGAGGACCTAAAGGAAGACTGCTCCTCCTTCTGAACCCCTGAACAGATGTCCTTATATGGATGAATTGGGGCGTGGTTTATGTTAATTTCAGGATGCAGGAACGCGCCTGTGGATTTAGAATGATTCTGATTCACTAATATACGCTGGTGCGCACGTGTCATGAATCCGACGGTGATTTTGCGTATTTGCTCATTTCGTGCGGGGAGTAAGAACGTTTCTACGCATTTATTCGTGAATGAGGCCCATTGTCCTGTTGTTCGTCCTGTTTTGCTTTATCTGTTTATTTTTGTTTAAACGTTTCAATGTAATGTTCAATTTGGCATTTTTCTATTTGTGATAACATTAATTATTACCTCTTTATTTTTACTGAAACTTTTTTCAACTTGAAATAATCTCTTAGAGTGCAGTTTTACTGTGAAATAGACTGAAAGGGATTAATAGGATTTATTTTGTTTTGTTCAATCTTTTCTATTTGACTCGTATTTCAAAAAATGTGCAACTAAACTAAACTAAACTAAACTACCTGTGAAATATTTTCTGTTTTCATTGGTTCACTGGAAAAGATGTGAAGTCTTTGTCAGTTTTGTTGTTTGTCACGTTGCTTCAGGCTGAAGCTCAGTTAAGATCCTTCAAGTTTCAGATTTATTTACTGTTCACTGGGATTTACACTTTGCGTGCGCTGCTGTTTTTATCCAAGTCTTTTTAAAGTGTTTGCAGTTTTTTTAACCTGGTGGAGCCGTTTGTAAAGCCGAGCTCTGAGGACGTAAAGGTCGGAGGTCGGAGCGTCTGACACCATCCAGTGATTCAGGAGCTTCAGACAGTCGACGTGTTGACCTGCAGCTGATAAACAGGCCAGACTGGAAACAAAATAACAACATTAATCAGGAAAATATGAACTGATGAGAGTTCAACTGCTTTAAAAATGTCCCAGACTGTTTAAACCTGGTCCTGACCTTCTGACCTGGTGAGCTCTGCAGCCCGGCTTCACCTCAGCAGCTTTGGTAAAAACCTCCAGAGCCTCAGAGAAAAGTCGTCTGTCGAACAAACACTGACCCTGAGAGAAGAAAAACACAGAAACATCAACACGACTTTATTCAAGATTTTTATCTGTATTTTTCTGCAGAGAATTAAAGCTTCAAAAGATGAGAGAGACAACGAGAGACAACGAGAGACAACGAGAGAGATGAGAAGAAGTTTCACAGAGAATTTATAGATGACTTAAAAACAAGCTAAAGGCTAAAATACAAGCTACAGGCTAAAGCATGAGCTAAAGGCTAAAATACAAGCTACAGGCTAAAGCATGTGCTAAAGGCTAAAATACAAGCTACAGGCTAAAGCATGTGCTAAAGGCTAAAATACAAGCTACAGGCTAAAGCATGGGCTACAGGCTAAAACATGAGCTAAAGGCTAAAACATTAACTAAAGGCTAAAACATGAGCTTAAGGCTAAAACATGAGCTAAAGGCTAAAATACAAGCTAGAGGCCAAAATACAAGCTAGAGGCTAAAGCACAAGCTAAAGGCTAAAACACAAGCTACAGGCTAAAATATGAGCTAATGGCTAAAACACAAGCTACAGGCTAAAATATGAGCTAGAGGCTCAATTGGAGCTAAAGGCTAAAATACAAGCTAAAGGCAAAAATAAAAGCTTGAGGCTAAAACATGAACTAAAGGCTAAAACATGAGATAAAGGCTAAAGTACAAGCAAGAGGCTAAAACACAAGCTAAAGGCTAAAATACAAGCTACAGACTAAAACACGAGCTAAAGGCTAAAACACAAGCTAGAGGCTACAATATGAGCTAACGGCTAAAACATGAGCTAAAGGCTAAAATACAAGCTAGAAGCTAAAACATGAGCTAAAGGCTAAAATACAATCTAAAGGCTAAAATACAAGCTAGAGGCCAAAATACAAGCTACAGGCTAAAACATGAGCTAAAGGCTAAAACACAAGCCACAGGCTAAAATATGAGCTAAGGGCTAAGACACGAGCTAAAGGCTGAAATACAAGCTAGAAGCCAAAATACAAGCCACAGGCTAAAACACGAGCTAAAGGCTAAAACACAAGCTACAGGCTAAAATATGAGCTAAGGGCTAAAACACGAGCTAAAGGCTAATACACAAGCTACTGGCTAAAATATAAGCTAGAGGCTCAAATGTGAGCTTAAGGCTAAAATACAAGCAAGGCTAAAATACAAGCTAAAGGCAAAAATAAAAGCTAGAGGCTAAAACATGAACTAAAGGCTAAAACACAAGCTAAAGGCTAAAGTAAAGGCAAGAGGCTAAAACATGAGCTGAAAGACTTAAACATGAGTTAAAGACCATAACACAAGCCAGAGCGCTTAAACATGGGCCAAAAGCTTAAACAGAGATTAGCGGCTAAAACATGAGCTAAAGGCTAAGCTTAAAGAGCCAGGTTACGTTTGCTCTGCTTGGTGAGGTTGGAGTTGGTAGATGAGCACTGGTAGGACACAACCAGGATTCACTAACCTTTACTAACCCCTGAATTTAATAACAGAAAAACTTCTCCTTTCACTGTTCCTGGACCTGATTCTCACCTGGAGATAATAAATAAAAGCCAAACGGTCGCTGAAGACCTCGGGCTCCAGACGCCAGGCTCGTTGATAACACGCCGCCGCTGACTGGAAGTCACAGAGCTGCAGGTACGACTCCGCCTGACTCACATGGAGCTGAGTCTGAAACAGAAACCAGCAGGGGGCGTCACACTCAGAGAAAAAGGAAGAGTATGAAACACAGGAATGAAAGTTAAACATGACAAAGTGTCCACATGTAAAAGTGCCGTTTTGGAGTCAAAACACCAAGAAGTGCCCTCAAAGGAGACAAAACTTTTGTGCGAAACTTGTGCTTAAGTGCCCTCCTGGTTAACAAGGAAAGGTGATAAAGGTGATATTAGTTACTTGTTTTACCTCCTCTGGCTGCAGGTTGATGGCTTTGGAGAAACAGATCACAGCTTTCTCATACTGAGACTTCTCCATGGCCTCTTTCCCATTTCTGAAACTGCGAATGAAAACAGTAAATATTCTTCACATATGCCAGCAAAACTCACAAGTTACGACCCCGCTTTGCACACATTTATATAGAAATAAACAAAAACAAAATGCTTCGTTTGTGTGGTACATGTGAAATCAGAGTAATCGTCTCTAAAACATACATTTTCACTATTTTCAAAAACACTAAAGCAAAATATTTTATGACTTACTGCTCTGCAGCTTTGTCTTGAATGATGACGCTTCCCTTCAGCTCTGATTTTTGACCCTGCTTTAAGACGCTTTGTCTCTCGGCCTCCTCCTGCTTCTTTTCTGGTTCAGAGCTGGTTGATAAACTCTGCTTTTCTGCCTCCTGGTGGATAAAACAATCAACAAAGAGTTAACCCTTTAAAACAAAACGTATCACATTTGATACATGAGTTCAAAGACCTCTAGCTCATCAAAATGATGAATAGTTTCTTCACAAACCTGTTAAAAATATTTTCAAAAACACATTCTACCACCTTGGGGATTGTCATATTACTAAAATAGGCTGAAGTTTTATTTTAGCCCTTTTCAAAATCTCATATAATCATCCACTCACATATTTTCAGGGAAATTATTGTTTGATTTTCCAGAAGCTGCAGCAAGAATAACATCGAAATAGCTACTTTTTCGAAAAAAAAAAATTAAAAAGTGTTTTCTGCATGAAATAAATGCATATTATAAAAAAAAAAAAACTATAATAAAATAGATAATAGTCTGCAAAACTGACCAGTGTGTCAAATGTGATACAAGAAATATATCATAAATGAAATGATAAAGCAATATTTTTTAGTGGATTTTGTCACAAGAATTAATAAACATCTCAGTTCAAAGAAACCGGTATTTTCTGACTATTTTCACAAGTTTAATATTCAGCACAAATCTATTTTAGTCTTCAATTTAACAAATTAACAAGTTTACCGCCAAAAAAATAAGCTGAGTCATCGCATAATTCATAAGTTTCCCTCAAATATGAAACTTAAATGATTTTTTATTCACCTTTGGGTTTTTTCTCTCCATTATCGTTGTTTTAAACAGGTTTTTGTGAACTTTTTCGATCTTTCTGCTCTTTGTTGATAAGTTTACGCTAACGTTGAAAACTGGCCGTTACCATGGAAACAAGCCGAGTTTCTTCTTCTCTTGGTTTAATTAAAGTACGATCGCCCTCTAACGGGAAGAAGCGGGAAAAAAAGGGAGCGCGCGCGGCTTAAACGAACAAAAAAATGACATAAATACAAATTTAATATTATATTTTTTCTTACCAGATAGTTTATTTTAAAGAAAGAGTCCACAACGTGTCAAACACTTCGCTTTAACTGACCTTAACTGTCCATGTTGCTGTTGTTATTCCATAAAGAACAAGCTCCAGTGATTGTACCACAGAAAACACGAAGAGTTCGTTAAAGTTTTGTTTTCTTTGTCCTGATTCATTTACTCTGTACGAGAAAAGTGGATACAAAACTTCCTGTGTGGAGCTGATGGTTGGTTGTAAAGCTGTAGCTCCTTTCCGAAAAAACAATGCGCATCTACATCCTTCTTTACGGTGGATGGTGCATTCAAGTACATCTTGAAAAAATAACAATTTAGTCAGAACAAAAATAATAGATTATTTTTTTTCAACTAAAAATTAGTAGGTATCAGAAAACTACTACAAATATCCACACTTGTCAGCACATCTTTTTTTTTTTTTTTTTTTTTTTTTTTTAAATTAATGGATGAATAAGTCAAGATACTTGTTCCTCCATCACATAAATACATGTAAATCTTGACTTTCATGGTCACTGAATAAATCATAGTACAGGTTAATGAAGTTAAAATGCATCTGGAGTCAGCTCAACTTAATTTTTATAGCATTCTAATATATATAAAGTAAATTTACAAAAACATTAAAATAATGGACATTAAAAAACAGGTAGAAACACTAATATTATTTTTTAATGCAATAACCAAATAAAAAACATTTAAAAAACACGAAAAGAGGGGCAGAGGCTTATGTGGGGTTGATACTTAAGTAATAATTAAGTATGAACCTGATATGAAACACAATAAACAAATCGTACATGTGCTTTTAATGACAGCATCATGTTTATTTTAGACAAATCCTAGAAAAAAAAATAAAATTACAGTAGAATTTTGACACCATACTATCAGTATTTCCAAATGTATGTGCTTCTTTGTGCTGTAAGGTATTGTTAATAATAAACAATGTAAACAATTAGAAAAACTAGATACAATGTGTCTGAACTGGTGAGAAAAATCATAAAAATATAACTTGACTTGATTTAAACCGCCCTTGTGTTTATGAATGTGAAGTTTCCGAGTTAAATGAGCGTACTTGAACGCACCAGAGCGTCCAAGTCCGTTACGGTAAAAAGTTATGCAGTGAAATCGATTCTTATTCAAGAGCAATTGCGTTTCTTCTTGCATGAAATATCTATTTTAGAGTGTTGTTGAAACATAGTTACGTTCTTGCCTGTTAAAAATCGATAGTTTTTAGCTGGGAGTGTAAAAATGTCTGTGTGGTGATTTTTATTTTGAAAAGCACGAACCGGAAATGAGCAGCACACCGCTCGCACACGATGCTCAGCTGACTGTGATGTTGACAAAGCGAAGGTTCAGCCTCGGAGGAAGAAGAGAAGGTTTTTAGGGATGAGAACATGGATGTGTCAGCTGATTCAAACTCACCTGAGCTCAGTTAAATTCATGACAACACCTGTAGTTTAACACCTGTAGTTCCCGCCTCTTTGTGACAACAGCCCACCTTTGGTTTTCCTGGTGCAGGTAGATTGTGGTCAGACCTGTTCTCCATGTGAAAGGTGAGCAGAGAGGAAGAACACCTGAGAGCTGTTACCTGTCAGGATGGACATTCAGAACGAGAGGAGGAGGCTGCTGGAGGCGGAGGATGGAGACGAGGATCCCACTGGACTCATGACAGAGCAGGAGGCTTACCTGAGGTCAGCACACACACACACACACACACACAGGTATGAGCTCAGGTGAGGCTGAATAATCCACCTGGAGACTGTTAAAGGTTCCTTAAAGAGAGATTTTTCACCAGTAACATACTTCAGTGACTGTTTCCCACTGGCACACACTGTTCAGGTGGTTAAAGCAGTGGTGTGCACAAAGGGGGGGCTGGGGGGCCCATCACCTTTACTAATGACCCAACTGTTGTGACCTCTGAGGAACAGAAATTGTGCCAGAGCACCATCTTATGAGCTAAGACATGCTAAAGTGCCTTTTTGGGAGCCAATATATGCAAAACTGTTCTCCTCTTTGGAACCAAAACACAGACTTGAGTGCCCTCCTGGTTGGTGAACCACACTAATCGGCTTGTTTTACTGGCAAAAACTTGATAAACTGTCCTCCTGGGAGCCATATCACATGCAGAAACGCGCTCTTGAGAGCCAAAACATGTGTTTCAGTGCCTTCTTGGGAGCCAAATGTGAGCCAGGGGCCATATGCTTGCTTAAATGTAATTCTTAGTAACAAACATTTGCAAAGTGTCCTCTTGGGAACCCAAACACACTTCAGCGCCCTATCAGGAGCCAGACACCTGATAAAGTTCCCTCTTTGGTGTCAAATGTGTGTCGAAGTGCCTGACCGGGAACCAAAATGCATGTTTAAGTGTTCAGTTGGCAAACCACACTGATCTGCACCTTACTGGCCACAGTGCTCGATCAGGAGCCAAAACATAAATTTAAGGGTGAATTCCAATTCCTTTCTTAACCCTCAATCTTAGTCGCCCTCTAAACCAAGTGTTCAGGTCTATCTTGTGACTTAGAAATTGTTGTGGACTGTCTGTCAGTTATTCCTTCAGTTAGCGTTATCAAAAAAATATCTGTATAAATAACACAACCACGGACATATTCAGCTGTCACAGCAAACCATAGTTTATTGAAAGGTAAACACCAGCTATAACTATCGTTACATAACTCTGTGGCTACAGGAGATGACATTAGCCCGGTCATCTTATACCATTATCGGCACAAGCATGTTATATAGGCTGTTATCTTGATAAAACAATTACATTACCACAGAGAAAAATGACCATTTTGTAACATTTACTAACTTAAACGATAGCAACAACACACCAAAAGATCGTAAAATAAAAACAAATGTTTTGCAACAACGAGGTAAATAATCCATAAAATGGGTCTAAACTAAGATAATACAAAGGTTTTCCTAATATTTATATCTCAGTATTGAGGGAGATACAGCCTCTAACTTAACCCTCAACCTTAACTTTCTGAGAATCAGGACAAACTTACCCTTCACGGGAGCATTTTGAGATTGAGGGTTAAGACAGGAATTGGAATTCACCCTAAGTTTCCTCTTGGGAGGAGACAGTCACTAAAATGCTGTTTTTAGGAGCTGAACTTGTGCCAGTTTGTCTTCTTGGGAGCCAAAACACATGTTTAAGAGCTTTCCTGGTTGGTGAACCACGTTAATCTGCATCTTTGGTTGTTAAAACATGATAAACTAACTTCCTGGGAGCCAAATACACACAGTGTATTTGCTTCTTTTTACTTCTTAGGCCCCTGCCCTCAAAATGTCCGTGCACACCACTGCTTAAGTAAGTCTTAAACATTTACCTTTGAGCTCTTTCATTTAGTTTTAAACAGTTAAGCTTTTACACTTTCCTCTTGGTTAATCTTCCAAAGTCTGCTTTTATATTTTGTCCCAATTATTTTATTATCTTATAAAAACCAATTCTGCTTTATGACACAGCATTTACACGACTGCTTAGTCAGTAAAATATCTGAGAGAATTACAAAATTCTCCCACAGACCCATCGTCAGGAACTATTTCTTATAAAATGAATGATTTATTTCATTTCGCGATATTTCCACTGTGCATCACCGCGGCTTAAATCATCTCGTCCATTTAGCTCTTTCTGTTTTTTTATTGTCTGTGACTTTTCACCAGGATGAGTTGGTTTGGATTAAAAGTCGCTGTAAAAGTAAACTGGTTTTGCAAAATTCATTTTTCTTCCTCAGAACAATTTTTGCCAGAGGTAAAATCTCATTAACATCTGAGCAATTTTTCCATCTTTATTGCGTGAACATACCTGCAAAGATGCACATCTGTTCACCAAAATAACTCGACTTATTTAGGAAGTGCTCTCATCAAAAATCCATCATGACACCAAAAAACGGCGTCTTTTAATTTGTATTCTTTCATATTTTCATCTTTACATTAACTTATTTTATTAAGGTTGTTGCTAAATCTCATTTAAAAGTCTTAATTTTGCATTTTAATACATCATCTCTTACCAAAGTTTTACAACGTGTTAAAACGAGCCTGAACTAAAGCATTAACTGTGGAAACTGTCACCTCTGATTTATGTGTTTATGTTCTTTAAATTCAACTTTCCTTCAGGGGAAAAATGAATTAACTCTGATTCTGAGTCTGTGAATAAACGTGAAAACACTTTAAATCTAGAATCCAAAAAGTTTAACCTCTGAACTCAACAACCGAACTGATAAAACGATCAACTGTTGTTATTTGTTTATTTGATTTTAGATTAAACTATAAGTGTAAAGTCTGACGTAAACTGTTTGTTTTTGTGTCTTAATGATTTTTTAAAAAGAGTCCTGATGTGAAAAGAGGATAAAAACATGACTCAGCTCTTTACGCTTTGATATTGGATCTTAAAACCGTCTCATGGGATCAGTTTTTGGTTATTCTTTAACTGAAGTTTTTAACGTGCAAACAAACTTACGTAATCAGCTGATTCTGTCCTGTGATCATGTTTAACACACTGACCTTTGACCTTTACCTCCTGCTGTGTTTCTCTCTCTCTCTCTTTCTGCAGTAAAGTGAAGAACCGTAACCTTTACCTCGCCACCTTCGCCTCCGTCCTCGGTCCCATGAGCTTCGGCTTCGTGTTGGGTTACAGCTCCCCCGCCATCCCCGAGCTCACCAAGATCCCCGACCCTCACCTCAGACTCAACGACGTCCAGGCGTCATGGTTCGGGGTACGCTGAAATCTGATAACGCCCTGAAACGTGTCAGTCCTCCTCATTAATTCATCATAAAGTGACGTTTTTGTTTCTGAAGCTGTGCGTGTTTTTGTTTTTAAAGTCGATCGTGACGGTGGGGGCGGCGGTGGGCGGCCTGCTGGGCGGTTGGATGGTGGAGAAAATCGGCAGGAAGCTCAGTCTGATGTTCTGCTCGCTGCCCTTCGTCTTCGGCTTCACCCTCATCATCGCGGCGCAGAACGTGTGGATGCTTTACGTCGGCCGCGTGCTAACAGGCCTCGCCAGCGGGGTCACGTCGCTGGTCGTACCGGTGAGAAACATGACGCACGATTCTTGAAACAGCTAGAGAAGTTAGAGTCTTAAAAGTTTTTTGAATGTTTGGTGTTAGGGCTGCATGATACTGAAAAAAAAGCAATATTTTTGTTCCTTGTTTCATTCTGCTCGTCTGAATTTTCCCTGAATTGATAAAAACAAACCCACCTAATTGTCTCTGCCTCTCTTAAATATTCTCAGTTATATATTTATCAAATCTGTAAAGGTGCTGCTCCTGCACCTGCACCTGCTCCTGCGCACCAGAGCAACAGTGGCTCACAGAGTTTGTCCACCTCCTGCATTTTGCCTTTTTTGTAGGTTTGAATAATCTTTTTTTCAGAGAATCAATAAAAAGTAAAGTTTAGATTAAATCACAATTTGTCCTGCTCCAATATTCTAATCGCAGACAGTGCAATATTTCTTCAACATGAAATGTGTCAGAGTTTGAGTTCACTTTTTTTGCAGTAGATGTTTTATGCTCAGTGTTACTCAACCCTGCTAAACTAAGGAGACAAACTATTGAAAACTACCTTTACAAAAGCAACAATGTAAGTGGTAAAAAGTGTCAAAAACAGCAAAGAGTAGCAGTGGAAATAAATAAAAGTTTGTCTGAAGTGGTAAAAATTGACAGGTAGCAACAAAAATTGGCAAGAAAATTTGGAGGAAACTTGAAAAATAGTCTGTAGGTGACAACAAATAGTCCAAAAATGGCAAAAAAAAAAGGAGTGAAAAGTGGTTAAAATGGGCAAAAGAAGAAAACAACAAACAGCAAGAAAATCTGGAGACAACTTGACAAAATTGTCAGAAGGGAGCAAAAAAATAACAAAAAGTGCCAAAACTGAGTGAAAAGTGACTATATTAGGTAAAAAGCAACAAAAGTTGTCAAGAAAATTTGGAGAAAACTTTAAAAAATGGTCAGAAATTTGCAAAAATTAAGTAATGACGTAACAAAAGAATTTTTTTTTGGCAATTTTTCAGCCCTAAATCCGAGCAAGTGTCCTATTTCTAGTAAGAAATATCTTTTTTGACTTGTTACAAGCCATAAAAATGTCTTATTTCAAGTTTTATGTAGAGAAAAATGATCTGAATGTCTTGTAACAAGTGAAAAAAATCTGGGATAATGGGATAAGAAAAAAAGTTTCTTGCTTTTCTTTCCCCATTGGTGTTTTTTTTTTACTTGATACAATCAGTTCAGGCCTAAGTTTTGTTTCTAAAAGTCTTGAACTAAGACCAGTTTCTGAACTTGTCAGTTGAATGTGGCTTATACTAAGTATGAAAGACATTTTTTTCTGAAAATAAGATTAAAGAACTTGCTTAGATTTCAGTTTTTGTAGTGCACGTCACTCTGCCCGACCCTGATAAAAACAAACTGAATTTTTTCTCTGTCTCTGTCTCCGTTCACAGCTCTATATTTCTGAAATGGCCCATGAGCGAGTTCGCGGGACGCTGGGCTCCTGTGTGCAGCTCATGGTGGTGCTCGGCATCATGGGAGTTTACCTGGCAGGTGTGTTTGAGAGTTTTTTTAAAGAGACTCCTCCTCTAACGCTGCAGTTTACGAGCTGTAAATCATTCAGAGGTTTTTCACCTGCTGCTCCATGAAGTTTTCTGTCTGTGTTTCCTCTCCTGTTTTTTTTAAACCCGACCTTCGTGTCATGTGGTCAAACTGTGTGAAAATAGACGCCATCAGCTAATCGCGTTAGCCGCATGCTGCTCACTTTCTTCTGGTGTCACATGAGAAGAACTGTGTCGTTTTAAAGCAGACGACACGAGTGAATCCAGTTTGTTTCATGTCCTTTAATGTGAAACAAATGAGGAATCTGTAAACGTGGACGTCAAACAGAGAAAAAGAGGTTTTATACTCAAGTTCTTTTCTGCAAAACTCTGCAGCTTTTTAATACAATCTGTTAATTTATATCTTTATTTTTGACATATTTAAAGGGACTGTGAGGAGTTTCTAAGTGATCTTACAAGACTGAAATCCAGATATTTGCCTTATCACAATCTACAGTTTATAATGAGTTTATCAGCACTGAAATAGATTATTTCTGAATGATAATTCCTCAGATAACAATTCGGTCAGACTGGACCGGATTGATTTACAATAAGTCAAAGTCTCCATGACAACATCACAACAGCTGACAAAGTTTATCAGAGAGAAGAGAGGTCTGAGTTTTTCTCTGATAAAAACAATTTCTGTGATATTTTTCGTAGAAATGTTGGAAACAGGAGCTGAACTGTCTGATAGAAAAGAGACAGAAGAGAAGAAGATAAACAGGAGAGAGATAAAGCACAGGCTAAAGGATAAAACACAGACTAAAGGCTAAAACACAGACTAAAGGCTAAAACACAGGCTAACGGCTAAAACACAGACTAAAGGCTAAAACACAGGCTAAAGGATAAAATCAACATCTAAAGGCTAAATCAAGAGCTTATGGTCAAAACACAAGTCGAAGGCTAAAACGGTTCCTAAAAGCTGAGAGACTGGCTAAAGGCTAAAACATGAGCAAGCAACAAGCTAAAGAAAAGGCTAAAGGGCTTTACATGCTCTATAGGCAAGAACAGGAGCTAAAGGTTAAAAAATGGGCTTTAGGCCAAAACACAAGTTAAAGGCTAAACAGCTGCTAATGACGCTTTTCCACTCTACAGTTCCAGCTCTACTCTACTGGTCTCTACACGGTTTGGTTACCTTTTCCTCTAGCCCGACTACAGACTCACGGTGGGCGTGGATCTTATAACACAGCTGCGCTAAAGTGCTGCGCAGAAGTGCGTGCATGTTCATCTATAACGCCACACAAACATCATTTTGTACTAACATATGTGCCACCATGGTCTTTAAAGGAAAAAAAAAAGCTTTAAAAAGATTTCATTAAAGTAATACAGCGGCTCAATGTGGGTCGTCATGACAACGGAGGTAAACAACAGCCTGGTGCTGCTGCACGCGGAGGAAAACGAAGGAGCTGCTTCCTGACATCAACTCTTCCCTGGATCCAGTGAGATCACTTTAATTTTTGATTTTTGGGCCTGGTATAGCAGAGATTTGTTGTTGATCAATCATTCTTCTTTGAACTGGTTTTCCTTTTTGGTTCCCTGTGGATTAATGGACTGATTGGTGCTTAAAGACTCTCGTGGCAGACAGATCGCTCCTGCACCGACCAACTTTGATTTAATTTAAAAGACTCTTTAAAGCCAACTATCTTTGCTGTTAACTTCTTTTTGNAAAAAAAAAAAAAAAAAAAAAAAGGAGTGAAAAGTGGTTAAAATGGGCAAAAGAAAAAAACAACAAACAGCAAGAAAATCTGGAGACAACTTGACAAAATTGTCAGAAGGGAGCAAAAAAATATCAAAAGTGCCAAATCTGAGTGAAAAGTGACTTTATTAGGTAAAAAGCAACAAAAGTTGACAAGAAAATTTGGAGAAAACTTTAAAAAATGGTCAGAAATTTGCAAGAATTAAGTAATGACGTCACAAAAGAATTTTTTTTGGCAATTTTTCAGCCCTAAATCTGAGCAAGTGTCCTATTTCTAGTAAGAAATATCTTTTTTGACTTAGTACGAGCCATAAAAATGTCTTGTTCCAAGTTTTATGTGGAGAAAAATGATCTGAATGTCTTGTAACCAGTGAAACAAATGTGGGATAATGGGATAAGAAAAAAAGTTTCTTGCTTTTCTTACCCCATTGGTGTTTTTTTTTTTACTTGATACAATCAGTTCAAGCCTAAGTTTTGTTTCTAATGGTCTTGAAGTAAGACCAGTTTCTGAACTTGTCAGGTGAATGTGGCTTATACTAAGTATAAAAGACATTTTTTTCTGAAAATAAGATTTAATAACTTGCTTAGATTTCAGTTTTTGTAGTGCACGTCACTCTGCCCGACCCTGATAAAAACAAACTGAATTTTTTCTGTCTCTGTCTCCGTTCACAGCTCTATATTTCTGAAATGGCCCATGAGCGAGTTCGTGGGACGCTGGGCTCCTGTGTGCAGCTCATGGTGGTGCTCGGCATCATGGGAGTTTACCTGGCAGGTGTGTTAGAGAGTTTTTTAAAGAGACTCCTCCTCTAACGCTGCAGTTTACGAGCTGTAAATCATTCAGAGGTTTTTCACCTGCTGCTCCATGAAGTTTTCTGTCTGTGTTTCCTCTCCTGTTTTTTTTAAACCCGACCTTCGTGTCATGTGGTCAAACTGTGTGAAAATAGACGCCATCAGCTAATCGCGTTAGCCGCATGCTGCTCACTTTCTTCTGGTGTCACATGAGAAAGACTGTGTCGTTTTAAAGCAGACGACACGAGTGAATCCAGTTTGTTTCATGTCCTTTAATGTGAAACAAATGTGGAATCTGTAAACGTGGACGTCAAACAGAGAAAAAGAGGTTTCATACTTAAGTTCTTTTCTGCAAAACTCTGCAGCTTTTTAATACAATCTGTTAATTTATATCTTTATTTTTGACATATTTAAAGGGACTGTGAGGATTCTCTAAGTGATCTTACAAGACTGAAATCCAGATATTTGCCTTATCACTATCTACAGTTTATAATGAGTTTATCAGCACTGAAATAGATTATTTCTGAATGATAATTCCTCAGATAACAATTCGGTCAGACTGGACCGGATTGATTTACAATAAGTCAAAGTCTCCATGACAACATCACAACAGCTGACAAAGTTTATAAGAGAGAAGAGAGGTCTGAGTTTTTCTCTGATAAAAACAATTTCTGTGATATTTTTCGTAGAAATGTTGGAAACAGGAGCTGAACTGTCTGATAGAAAAGAGACAGAAGAGAAGAAGATAAACAGGAGAGAGATAGAGCACAGGCTAAAGGCTAAAACACAGGCTAAAGGCTAAAATCAACATCTAAAGGCTAAATCAAGAGCTTATGGTCAAAACACAAGTCGAAGGCTAAAACGGGTCCTAAAAGCTGAAAGACTGGCTAAAGGCTAAAACATGAGCAAGCAACAAGCTAAAGAAAAGGCTAAAGGGCTTTACATGCCCTAAAGGCAAGAACAGGAGCTAAAGGTTAAAAAATGGGCTTTAGGCCAAAACACAAGTTAAAGGCTAAACAGCTACTAATGACGCTTTTCCACTCTACAGTTCCAGCTCTACTCTACTCGTCTCTACTGGGTTTGGTTATCTTTTCCTCTAGCCCGACTACAGACTCACGGTGGGCGTGGATCTTATAACACAGCTGCGCTAAAGTGCTGCACAGAAGTGCGTGCATGTTCATCTATAACGCCACACAAACATCATTTTGTACTAACATATGTGCCACCGTGGTCTTTAAAGGAAAAAAAAAAAGCTTTAAAAAGATTTCATTAAAGTAATACAGCGGCTCAATGTGGGTCGTCATGACAACGGAGGTAAACAACAGCCTGGTGCTGCTGCACGCGGAGGAAAACGAAGGAGCTGCTTCCTGACATCAACTCTTCCCTGGATCCAGTGAGATCACTTTAATTTTTGATTTTTGGGCCTGGTATAGCAGAGATTTGTTGTTGATCAATCATTCTTCTTTGAACTGGTTTTCCTTTTTGGTTCCCTGTGGATTAATGGACTGATTGGTGCTTAAAGACTCTCGTGGCAGACAGATCGCTCCTGCACCGACCAACTTTGATTTAATTTAAAAGACTCTTTAAAGCCAACTATCTTTGCTGTTAACTTCTTTTTG
>RPOG01002091.1:0-15822 GCA_008086565.1 Thalassoma bifasciatum | reverse complement strand
TTTAAAAAGGACTTTTAACTTCTTTAGGAATCATGAAGGAGCATTTTAGGGCTGTATTTTGTCTTCATTCAGTCTGGTTCTGTGCCGTCAGGTTTAAATGTCATTAAAAACCCGTCGCTGACTTATTCCTTTGCCTCTTGTAAGTGATTTGTTCAGAGTCAGAAGCTGCAGAGACGACATTCTCTGACCAATGAGTGACCGGCAGTCCGTCCACGTCACCTTTTAGTATCAGCTTTACTCGCTTAGAACCAGGGTAGAGTAGGTACTAAAAACTGGCGTCTGCCGCGTAGTACCGCGCTAATGGAAACACAACACAAACCGGGTAGAGGAGAGTAGAGTAGGGCTGAGACGAGTCAGTGGAAAAGGGCCATAAATGCTTAAAGACAGGCTACAGGCTAAAACATGAGCTAAGCTAAAGCAAGGCTAAAGGCTTTGACATGTCCTATAGGCAATAACACAAGCTAAAGGCAAAAAAATGAGCTTCAAGTCAAAACACAACTTAAAGGCTAAAACATGAACCAAAGGCCAAAAAACAAGTTTAAGTCTTTTTTCAGGATCACTTAGAAGGTCCTTTCAGGGACCTGAAATGTTAGAAGAAAAAAAAGTTTTGAACCTGAGATCCAGAAGAGAAACTTTGTGATGCTCAGAGCTGATTCTGAATAATGAGCGTTTAAGGTTGTTTTTGCAGAAGCATCAGGAAAAAGACTCAGATACTTTTGATGTGAACATGATTCAGATTGAAAGTTCTACATAAATCTTAAAAAAACGTTCCGTTGACCTTCTCCTGTCGTGGTCGTGGCGGTGCAGGTCTGTTCCTGGACTGGCGCTGGTTGGCGATCTGCAGCTCCATCCCGCCCACGCTGCTGATGGTCTGCATGTGCTTCATGCCCGAGACGCCGCGCTTCCTGCTGTCACAGGGGAAAAGGCGCGAGGCCGAGGAGGCGCTGCGCTTCCTGAGGGGGCCGGACGCCCCCGTGGAGTGGGAGTGCGCCCGCATCGAGGACGCCTGTGAGGAGCAGGTGACTACATTACCCATCTTCCTTTGCTGCTGTCACTCCCTCCTGAAATATTCTCTAAAGTTTTCTGTTTTTCTGTTCCAGGGTTCACGTTTACAAATGTCTGACCTGAAGGACCCGGGCGTCTACAAACCTCTGCTCATCGGCGTTTTCCTGATGATCTTCCAGCAGATGACGGGGATCAACGCCATCATGTTCTACGCCGAAACCATCTTTGAACAGGCGCACTTTAAGGTCAGCGTCTGTTTTTTGAGTCTGGGTAAGGTTCTCTAATAAAATCTGTATTTATCATGTGTGTGGACGTGTTTGACCTCCAGGAGAGCGACCTGGCGTCCGTCATCGTGGGTCTGATCCAGGTCGTCTTCACGGCGGTGGCGGCTCTGATCATGGACAGAGCGGGAAGAAAACTTCTTCTCATGATTTCGGGTAAATTCAGTCACGTTTGAACCATCAGAGAAATGAAACTGAGCTTTTATTTTGAAAAACTCACCTTCTTCTTTGTCTCCTCTGATGCAGGCGTTGCCATGGCGCTCAGCACCACGGCGTTCGGCGTTTACTTCTACCTCGTTTCCCAGCCGCACGGTGATGGCGTCGCCTCGATGCTGAACGTCCCAACCACGGCGGCTCCGTCACCACACGAGGACCTGGCGTGGTTGGCTCTGGCCAGCATGGCGGTTTTTATCACAGGTGATGAAAACAAACTCAGACCGTTTCTCTCCTCTTCCTGTTTCACTTCGCTCATTTCCTGATCGGTTAACACCGTCCTCAGGTTTCGCTCTCGGTTGGGGGCCGATCCCGTGGCTGGTGATGTCAGAGATTTTTCCCGCCAAAGTAAGAGGAGTCGCCAGCGCCGTCTGTGTCCTCACCAACTGGATGATGGCGTTCATCGTCACCAAAACCTTCCAGGACATGATGGTGAGTCGTCAACGCCGCGATTCCTAGGGACTAATGAGAAATTACTAAAACCAAAGTTCTCAATGATTCTGATTCTCTTTCGATTTTCTGTGAACAAAAAGAAGCTTTACAGGTTTTTCTGTCAACAATATTTTATTGAGTTTGAAAATAAATGAATATAATATTGGTCATTGGATCTGGACATTGCTGGATGGAAATAAAAATCTGTAAAAGTTTTGCACACGACCACAAGATCCTGGATCTATGGAAGCCTATTTCAGCCAGTTCAATTAGAAAAAGAGAAAAGAAAACTTAGCTTTGTTGAAAATACATTTTTTGCCCATGCAAAGTCAAAGTTTTGAGATAAAAGGTCAAAATAATGATATGAAAATTCAGAGCTTGAGGTGAAAATCTAAATTATGTGATCAAAAGTCAAAATTTTGAGATAAGAATCAAAATTATAGGATAATAAAGTCAAAATTGAGACAGAAAATCAAAATTGTGAGTTATACAGTTCCAAAGTATGATAGATTAAGTCAAAATTATGGGATGAACAGTCAAATTTTTGAGATAAAAGGCACAATGTTGACATAAAAAGTCTTATTATGAGATTAATAGTCAAATTCATTCCATTAAGTCAAAGTTACAATATAGATGTTAAGATTTTGAGATAGAAAAATCAAAAGTTCGAGATAAAGAGTCAAAATTTGAGATTAAAGGCAAAATTGATACAAAAAAATATATTATTGGATGAAAAGTAAAAATTTTGCCATAAAACGTAGAAAAATAAAAATTATGAGGGCAACAAAAAAGTCAAAAACGTAGATAAAAAATTGAAATTTTGACTTTTTATGGAATAGGTTCATCTTATTGCTGACAACAAAAAAATCTCAACAAAGCCAAATTTTCTTTTTCGAATTCCTGTTAACGGGCAGAAATGTGCATTTTTTTTTTTACGGATTTCTTGATGTAAATGAAAAGAGAAAAAAAAAATCAAAATTGCACGTTACATAAAGTCGATGTTGGGATTGGTCACTCAGGTGAAATGGAAAGAATCAAAGAAAGAAACGGGCAAGAATAAAGACTAATTATGTTGATTAATTAAACCTTTTCTCATCAATTTTTAACAGGAAAATGTTCTTGATTCATCTTTTTTTAATCTGAGGGTTCGATTATGTAAAAATAGAAGTTGGAAAATAGAAGGCTGCAGTGTAGGTCATAAGCCCCGCCCCCTGGTGTCTGGCTGCAGTATAGGTCATAAGCCCCGCCCCCTGGTGTCTGGCTGCAGTATAGGTCATAAGCCCCGCCTCCCCATGTATTCCAGATATGAGCCGGGAAAACTTAAAAAAATTACGATACCTGGTAGAAACGTTTCTCTCATCTTTACACTAAGGTGGTATGATGATGTCATCTGGCTGCATGGTGTTCAGGTGTTTTTTTTTTCCTGAGAAGTTAGTTTCTCATTAGTTATTGGACGTTAAAAACCGTGATATAAGTTTCGTTTTACGATAGTTGACAGCTGCCGTTCGTGAGTAGTTTTTATCGGGGATATAAGAAACTTCGGGAAAGAGCCAAAAGGAGACTAAACCTTCTGAAGAAGAAGAAATAAATATTTTTATTTCTCTTTTTTACTTGGCTCCACCGGAAATTCTCTACTGCGCAGACTCTGGCTACACAATGGCGTCTAGAGAAACGGGGTTTTTGGCTTCAAAATCGTCAAACGGTGACCGGAGGAAGCACGCTGTTTATTCTTTATACAGTCTATGGGTGGGATCAGGTGTTTTTGGTGTGAAATGTGAGAAAAATCTTCCTTTAAACCTCTGAAGCTTCTCTAAAGTTTAAATAGTTATCCTGAAGTGTTGCCTGGATTGCAGGACAGAGTGACACGTCTGTTTTAACCAATCAGAATCGAGTATTTAACACCAGAAATGTGCGTCTCTTGCAGAGTTGTCTAACCAGCGCTGGAACTTTCTGGCTCTTCGCCTCCATGTGCATCGCCAACTCCGTCTTCACCATCGTCTTCATCCCCGAGACCAAGGGAAAAACTCTGGAGCAGATCGAGGCCATTTTCAGAGGAACGTCGGGACCATGAGGAACCTCACACACCTGAACTCTACGGAGAACGTTTTTAAATCTGTGTCAAAGCCTGAAAAAAGAAGAAAACTGCTACACTTTAGGTCCTGTTTTTGTTTTTGTTGTTTTTGTTGAAGCAGCAGCTCAGTTTAGGGAAAAACGTTCTCATGAAGGTTTTATACTCAGGTTTTTCTACAAACTGTTTCTGAGAATAAGAAGTGGATTCAGCTTTTAGTTTCAGAGCCAGAGATGTTGTTGTTTATTTGACTCAGCTTCAGTTTCAGTTAATTATTCCCATCTGTTATAAAGGAAGCGACAACAATAACTTCCTGTTACTGACTATTTAATTTCTGGTTTTGAGAGTGAAACAGCAGACGACCTGGACTTGGACAGAAACCAGCGTCTGTCAGACACCAGATTCCCCTAAAAGTAGACATTAAGATCATAAACTTGTTAAAATTCCTTGAAGAAGCAGTTTTTATTCCTCATTTACTTCCAAACAATCTGACTTCTGCAATCAGAGGAGTCGCTTCTTCCTGGAGAAAAAGGGAAAATGCAGGTCGAAGGTAGTTTCAGATTTGTTTCACTTCCAAAAACAAAAGGCTACATCCACTTTTTATTCAATAAAAACTCAATACTGAATCAACTTTTTCATCTTTTTCCATAGCTGTGGATCCGTCAATGACATTTAGTGATGCACTGCAAAAACTGAAATCTAAACAAGTCATAATTATGTCTTATTTATTTTAGTAAAACTGTCAAATTATTCTTGATATGAGCTACATTCAACTGATAAGTCCAGGAAAATGTCTTATTTCAAGGTATTTAAAGACAAAAATGAGGTCTGAATTGTTTGTAACAAGTGTAAAGGCATTTTTCTAATTTCAAGAAACGTTACAAGTCAATTTTTCTTCTCGTTGGTAAATTTTTTAACTTGTTGCAAGCAATTCTGACCTCAATTTGGGATTAAAAAACTCTAAATAAGACATTTTTATGACCTGGTCTGGTGCATATGGCTCAAATCAACTATCATAAGACAATTTTTACTATAAATAAGACATCATGACTTGCTTAGATTTTATTTTTTGCAGTGATAAAAGTAACTTTCTGTGGGTTTGAGCCTTAAATCTGAACAAGGGCTCACGGTAAAACACAGCTACCTCCAGTTACTCGAGTAAACACTGCCCCCTACAGGTCACACTGAAAATGAAAACTCAGAATAATCAAACAAGGGGGTCAGGTTTGGGTTTTTACCTTGAAGCATCAGGCTGAAAGTTGGTGTCAAAATCTCTGAAATCATCCTTTGAGTATCATGAGTGAAAAACAAAACATTAATGTAAGCAAATAATGTTTCCAGGAAAAATAAATTGTTCACTGTTTGTATTCACATATTCACTGTTTCACCAATTACATGGTTAAAAAAATGAAATAAAAACAAAAGTTTGTTTTTTAAGGGTGTTTTAATTAAATCTTTGGGTTATAAAGCTACTTTGTCTTCTTTGAGGATCTTCTTGGTAACAGTAAAATGTGATAACCGTAGCAAAATGTCTTTATACTATATTGCCAAACATATAGTATTTGATACATGAGCTCAAAGACCTTTATGTCATCAACATTATAAATACTTTTCTTTACAAATCTGTTAAAAATATATTTTTAAAGTACTCTACCACCTTGAGGACTGTCTTATTAATACAGTCAGCTGACATTATATTTTGGCCCCTTTTCAAAGTTGCAGTAAAAATAACATGTAAATAGTTACTTTTTTTTTTTTTTTTTTTTTTTTTTTAAATAAGTGTTTCCTGCATCAAATTAATGCATGACTAAAGAAAACTTTATTGAAATAGTTAGCAAAACTGCCCAATGTGTCAAATGATACACAAGAAATATATCAAAAAGTATAAAGCAATTTTGAGTTAATAAACATCCAAGCTCCAAAAAGTGTGTAATTTTTCTGCTGTTTTTTGATGGGTCAGGCTTTACAAGGTTCAAAATAGAGACTGAACTATTCTCAAAGATTTTTAAAGAGTCTGGCATGATTATATTGAAATATTTTTCCTTTTATTAGAAGAGTATAAACAACACTACAAAAAGGAGCAAACAAATATTTAACAGATATACAGACAGAGCGCCAGGGTTTTGAAAAAATAAAAATTGTGATAAGAAAATAATAACATTGATGATCACGAGAGTGAAAAAAAAAAAAAAAAAGTTCTTAAATAGAGGTGACAAATAATAAACAGGAATTTACAAAAAATAGTTTAAATTTGGAGCATAAGGTAAGAGTTTTAATAGCTTTTTCGTTACATGAATTTATCAGGGTCTGAATAAAGACTTATAATTATTTTTTAAAAGCACAAAAGGAGGGTTTGGTCTTTAAAACCTTACATTTATGGATATAAAACTTAGCCAACAAAATAATAAGATTACAAATAAATAAAATTCACTTTCCATTTCTCTTTCAAATATTGATAACCCAAATAAAACATTCTTTAAATAAAGCTCAAAGTCACTTTAGATATATACGAACACAAATCCAAAAAGCTCTGGTGTGATCACAAATCCAAAATAAATTATGTACAGTCTCTGGATGTGCAAAAATTGCAAAATATATCAATGTCCTTTTTAAACCTAATTAACCACATTTAAAGAGGGTAGCAACGATGAATGATTTTAAAAGACTCTTTTTGAATTTATTTGAAAGAAGGTATCGATGTTTATCTTGAAATGTTTGTTTCTATTATTCTAAAATTCTTATTATATGATGTTTTTATTTGCTGCCAGTTGAACGTTTTTCTTGACAGTTTAAATTCTGAGTCAACGGTTCTGACTTTCAAAATAAAATCAATGTGTACAGAGGTTTCCACCAGATGTGGCGTACATCGCTTGAATAATGAGAATTTAATGCAAATGAGAAATAATAAACCGCTAAATTATGTTTGAGAGATGTTTTTTGAAAGATAATTGGTGGAAATATGATGTGTTTCTTCAGAGTGGGTTTATTGTGAAAGGCTGTGAAGCGGTTCCTGTGTCCGGCCGCGGTGCCGCTTCTCTCCGGGATGATGCTGCCGCTGACGCCGCTGCCGCTTACGCCGCTAACGCCGCTGCCGCCGCTACCGCTGCTGCAGAGATGGAGTTGAAGCACAAAAACAAAGTGTGGCTCAGAGTTTGAGACAAAGGAATGAGGTGGACTCTTTAACCCCGCTGCTGGATGGATTTATGTTGAATATTAAAGTGTGGATAAGTTAAAAAAGATGAAGCTGCTGAAGCCGAGCTGGGTCAGCCACAACGGTAAGAAACTGCCGGAATCTGCCGCACAGAGTTGGGCTTTTGTTGTCGGAGGGGGGGGAATTAAACACGGCAGGCATCATGGTGGGGGCCGACACTTGTTTGACATGTTGTCACGTAATCACTCTTCACATTTAAGCTTTAAAACTTTGCATAAAACCTGTAAAAGCTGCTGTTTTATCCTCATTAGAAACAAGCTCCGCGTTTGACTGAATTCATGTTCGATTACCGCAGCTAGCTGCTAGTTAGCCGCTAACTCTGACACACTTACCTCCACAAATAACCCACAAAATAACACGAAAAGTGACTTTGGGGATATTTAACACACATTACTCCACTTAGGAGCTCGTTTTTAAATTTATTAAAGATATAAAGCTGTATTTGGAGCCTTAAAGTGAGTGTGAGGATCTGTCAGTTTGGAAAGTTGGCCTGAAATCAGGATGGAGCTAACGGCTGTTTTCATCACATTCATGACGATTTTTCTCCTTTAAAATAATATTTTTACTCTAAAACAACTCTTCATAAACATATCTGATCATTTAATACCATAATATTAAGATTAAACCCACTTAAACACAGGCTAAAGCTCCATAACTGTCAGAATTCAAACACACATAAACAAACAGGAAATCTTTATGTCACTTTCTTTGATACTTTACTATAAAAAAATCACATTATTTTACTTTATTTGCATGTGGGTCAATGAGGTGACGTCCCCTTTTTTGTGTCCCAGTGCAATATTTCCTTCCATCATGAATTGAGTATTTCATCACATGTATTTCTTTATTCTATGAAACCTGTGTTATTTGAACACATCTTTAAACTATTAAAATATAACATGTTTTTTTGTGTTTTGGTTCCTCAAACCCCCAAAATGTCAGGTGGTGCAACCGTCCTGACAAGTATCCACAGTAATTAAACTCTAAAAATTGAATGTCAGTTATTGTAAATGGAAATTAAAAATACAGTGGCATTATTTTATGCTTGAACCTTTTTAAATAAAACATTCTTTGCAANCAATGTAATAATGTGAAATGTTATTTTAACATCAAATTATTTATCTTATTCACAAATAAAAGAAATAAAACACACAAAATGAAAATGTATGAGTCACTACAGACACTTGAGAGATACTTGCCAATAATTTCACACAGAAAAAATAACAGGAACATATAAATATATTTTCATATATTTGGTTGCACCACCTGACATTTTTGGGTGCTCAAATTAAAAATACTAAAAATAATGAACCTAAAAACTTTGAAATGTTGGTCAACTACTGAAATCTGTTAGAAAACATAATTCTTCTCTCAGAAATATGTTTTTATCCATTTTCAAAAAACTTTTTAAAAATACGTTTTTAGACCCTCTTTCTGTCATTGACCCGTGTTAAACTAACCCTCCTGTTGTTTTTGGGTAGTTTGATTTCGTCATAACTTTGTTTTTCTTTCATATAACTGATTTACAATCACATGGATGGTTCATTGCTATCTGCATGTAAAATTAGTTATGACTATTTTTGTCACATTATTTGTATTTTATAGAAATTAATACCATCTTGCTGCCATTAAAATGAAATTATGTCAAAACAATATCCTTCCTACACTTTGACATAAACATGTCTGTGGTAATACATCAATATATAAACCTCTGATAATAACCTGAGTGCAAAAAAAATCAGAATTTCTTCTCAAAAAGAGGTATACATTTATGTAAATGAGGTTTATCATACCGTATATCGCAAAAGTGACTGTTAAAAACATGTGAGTATGTTGGAAACATCTCCACTAGAAAAGGAGAAACAGAAAACATGAAAGTTTGTTTTACACCTTTTATTTTAAAAGCAGTCAGAACAGACAAATGTGAGGTTAATACGAGGCTTAAAAAACAAATTGAAGAAAAAATTACCAAATAGTTTCATATTTCAAGGACTTTTCTTGAATCTGATTGTGCCAACAGTTTAAAACAGACAGCATGGATATATAAAAATTAAAAAATACACAAATACAAGCGTTTTCTTATGGATTTTAAGTAAGGAAATATACATATTTACACTAAAATAAGATTAAAAATATGCACTGATTAACTTGTAATATGTTTGTTTTGTTGAATAAAGGAATGCAAAATAAATTATTTATGTTATGATACTGCAACTAGCAAATATACTAGGAAAGTCTTGATTCGCAAACTACCTGTTTTTAAGTGTCTTTGTCTTTAAAATCATCACTTTTACTATTTCAAGTAAAGAAAAAAAAGTCTACCCACCTGTAAAGAAGATATAATTTGAGGGGATTGTGTATCTTTGACATGGGTAAAGTGAAGACTAATGTTAAATATAGATGCGTTTCATTTTTGGGGGTAAAGTTATGAAATAAATTTAGTGATGAATTGAAATTGTGTCGATCTCAAGTTTCAAAAAATAGTAGAAAGATAAAATACGAAAATATTATAATGTAAAATGACTGAAAGGTAAAATGATTGAGACTGATAATATTGTAGAGGAATTCTTGTTAGTTTTTTATTTTCAATTTTTTTGTATTGTTGATATTTTGGTTTATCTTATGGATTGAACAGTAAAGAAAAAAGCTTTGGCTTCATCTTGCTCCTTTTTTTGTTTCAGTGTTTGTATAATTATTGAGTATCTGTTTTGTGCAAGCTTGTACATACATTTTCTTTTCTTTTTCTCCATTTTGATTTGGAAACTGAAATAAGAATATTCATTCATTCATTTCAGAACATATTGAACCAGAATGTTGATATTAAATTCATTTAAATCCAGACTAACGCTCCATAATTATTATTTTTGCGACTCGTTCATCCCAAACCTGTTGTGACCAAAAATGTCTGTTTTTGATTCTGAAAACTTTTGTTAAATGTTGAAGTTTGTTGTGTTTTGCAGGCAAACCCATATTTTCAGTGGACATCCATCCTGATGGGACTAAATTTGCCACAGGTGGACAAGGTGAGAGCAGAACTGATGCAGGAGTTTCTGTTTTTGGATTATGATGTAAAAACTGTTTATCAGTCAAAGTTTCCCGACTCGTAAAAATCCTCCTGTTTGTTTTCAGGTGAGGACTCCGGCAAAGTGATGATCTGGAACATGGCGCCGGTGCTCAGAGAAGAAGACGAGAAGAACGAGAATATTCCCAAAATGCTTTGTCAGATGGACAATCACTTAGGTAACTGGAAAAAAAAGAAATGTTTGTGTTTTCTGCTTCATTTTTATTCATGAAGCTGAGGAACGAGTTCTCTGACTCCTACATTCAAACCTGCTGTTTGGACGACAAGTTGCTGCTTTGCATGTTCAGAGAAACCTGAGTTACATTCACTGCTTCACGTTTTTTTTTTTTTACTTCGATCCTTGAGGAGAATAAGAACAGGAATAATAAAAGTGTGTGTTTGTTTTCCTGTGTGTGTGAGAGACAGATAACTTCATCTGTCCTGAGCTCAAACTCTCACACAGCTGCAGAGCGAAAAGCTTCACGAGAGCACGACAGAAAAACTTAACTCGAAAAATTGCATTTCCCTGCAGCAAATGCATTGAAATGCTGATGCTAAATAAGCAAAATGCAAAAATGTGAAATAGAATGGCTAAAAGCAGTGAAAAAAAAACTAAAAATGTTGGTCCTGTGAAACAAAAATTGTTAAATGCAGATAAACAAATCTGAAAATGTTTCACCTGTGAAATAAAAATAGCTTAAAGCAGTGAAACAAAGTTAAAATTGTGGTTTCAGTGAATTAAAAAAATGCAAAATGCAGTTAAACAAATCTGAAAATGATGAACTCGTTTGAGAAAATGGGTAAAAGTAGTAAAACAAAGGTTAAAATGTGGATAATGGGAAATAAAAATGACTAAAAGTGGTTAAATAGGGCTGAAAATGTTGAACCGGTGAAATAAGAACTGCTTAGTGCAGTGTAGCAAAGCTGAAAATGTGGATTCTGTGTTATAAAAATTGCTAAAAGCAGTGAAGATAAGTGAAAACGTTGCCCAAAAATTGCTATAACGAATGCACCAAAGCTGAAAATGTGGATCATGTGACATTAAAACAGCTTAAAGTAGTGAAAAAGGTGCAAATGTTTCCTATGTGATATAAAAATTGTCGAAACCAGGGAAACTAGTCTGAAAATTTTGCTCATGAGAAAACTTAATGTTGCTTATACAGTGATTTTTCTGAAAAATATGGAAGATAGCAGAAAGCTGACAACCTCTGAAAATCCTGGAAAGATATGTGAAGATTTAAAAATAAGAATGACGTTTGTGAGTGGAAGTTTGTAGAATCTGTAGGATCTCAAAGTTGAAGCTCCAGAAATCTCCCATTGACTTTTTGTCTCATTTGCAGCGTGTGTGAACTGTGTGCGTTGGTCCAATAACGGTCTGTACCTGGCGTCAGGAGGAGACGACAAACTGGTCATGGTGTGGAAGAGAGCCGCGTACGTACACACTAACACACATTTTTCAGAGGAGAAATGAATTTATTGGTGTTTTAGTCTCAGAAGTAGCTCTTATTGATCGTGTCTGTGTTTATTTCCTCTGCAGATTCATTGGTCCCAGCACAGTGTTTGGATCGAGCAGTAAACTCGCCAACGTGGAGCAGTGGAGGTGCGTCACCATCCTGAGGAACCACACAGGAGGTGAGAGACCGGAGACGGAGTTAGTCGACTGTTTCTGAAACAGTTTTTGCAGCTATTGGACGCTCAGTCATGTGACCTGAGCTGTGCCTCTGATTGGTCGAGCTTGAGATCATGATATGTTCCAAACTGTTAAGTTAGACGCTAATATTTTCAGACCAGAGGTTGACGCTTGTAGGAGACACAAAACAACGAAATACCACCATTAGTTTTCAGGAGAGTTCTTAATCAAGGTTCCTGCGCATCCTTAACAAATCTTTAAGAGTTTTGACTGTATGTATCTAAAACTAAGGCCTTAAAATGTCTTAAATTCATTAAAATGTTATATGCGGATCTTAAATACATTTCTCAAAAGTCTTGAATTTGTCAGGACAGGACTTGTTAGTGTCATATTATTTTTCTTTTTCTCTCGGGACTTATCGAGAAGGACATAAAGAGGAACTACTTTCTTTCCAGCTGCTGGTATAAATTGCTTTTTTTGCACGCTACTGAGCCAGTCCTCGACTATGAGTCACAGTTTGCACTTACACATACAGATATTGAACCAGAGAGCATTTAGTATCATTTTATTTTCAATAAACGGACAAAAAGTGAACTGGAATGAGTCTCATTGAGTGATGTATGTTATGCTTGGATAGTAATTCAGGAGGATCCTTCAACTATCACCTTTATTTATGATGTTTTTGGTCTTAAATTTCAAGTCAAGGTGACATTAAAATAGTCTTAAATTTGACGTACTGGAACCTGCAGATACCCTGTTAATTCAGTGTGTGTGTTTTTTCCAGATGTGATGGATGTGGCGTGGTCTCCTCATGACGTGTGGCTCGCCTCCTGCAGCGTGGACAACACCATCGTCATCTGGAACGCCAGGAAGTTTCCAGGTAGGAGAAGCTGAACTCTGAGTGTAAACTGGTCAAACGAGCAGGAAGATTTCTGATGTGTTTTTGTGTTTTTGTGTTTTTGCAGAGATGGTGACGTGTCTGCGAGGTCACACCGGGCTGGTCAAAGGTCTGACCTGGGACCCGGTGGGAAAATACATCGCGTCTCAGGCTGACGACCACAGCCTGAAGGTGTGGAGGACGGTGGACTGGCAGATGGACGCCAACATCACCAAACCCTTCAGCGAGGTACGTGAACGCCACTCTGTCATCGCTCTTCCATCACAGACGCCTTCATCAGTGACGGTTTAAACCCTCTGTTTGTGTCTCAGTGCGGGGGGACGACCCACGTCCTGCGTCTCTCGTGGTCTCCTGATGGTCAGTACCTGGTGTCGGCTCACGCCATGAACAACTCAGGCCCCACGGCTCAGATCGTGGAGAGAGACGGCTGGAAGACCAACATGGACTTTGTGGGCCACCGTAAAGCTGTGACTGTGGTGGTGAGGATATTTCTCTCTCTTTTAAGCATCTCTAAAACCTCAAACTTCTCCCGCTCACTCACAGATCTGTTTTTATTTTACAGAAATTCAACCCAAAGATCTTCAAGAAGAAGCAGAAGAACGGCAGCGCCCCCAAACCGGGCTGTCCCTACTGCTGCTGCGCCGTGGGCAGCAAAGACCGATCGCTCTCCGTCTGGGTCGGTTCACGCCACGCTTCGTCTGTTTATGATGTTTATGAATCAGCTGCTTCAGAAAATGCAAAATGTAAAGAAAACTGATCATCTCTAATGCTTCTCTTCTGTTTCCTCTCCTCAGCTGACCTCACTGAAGCGCCCCCTGGTGGTCATACACGACCTGTTTGATAAATCCATTATGGACATTTCCTGGTGAGTCTGAGTCGCACTTTTCTGACAGCTCCCTGAGTTGCAAGTGCTCAAAAAGTTCTTTTTTCCAATTATTTTCCCCCTGTATGGATTTTTATGTGCACTCATGTTTTTGTAACGGGGGTTAAAGGACATTATTCAGAAATGTCATTTCTGTATGCATCACCATGACAACTCTGCCATGACAACAGAGAATTGTGAGCATGCGACCACGTAGAGACAGAAATGACATCCTGTCATGCAGACCAGTTAAATAACACAAGGCTGTCTTGGAAAAAGGGGATCGTCTTATACTCAGATCAATACAATATCAACTTGTTGGTTACCAGCTGTTTAAGAGCATTCTGACAGATCTTTTAAGACCTATAAAATATTTTGTTTTATGGCTATGCAGACACAAAAACTACATGAAAAGAGAGCAGACTCTTTCCTTTTTTTCTGGAAAAGAAACTTGTTTCTACCTTTTTCTGTTCTCTAGTAAATAAGCTGTGGAGCATGGGCTAGTTTGACCGAAATTGTCAGATTTTGACCAAACAACGTTGAAAACGAGCTTTGATTACTTTTAGCGTTCGTCTCTGAAACTCCGTACTTTGATTCTCTCCATGATTGTTGTCGTCTTTCCTCAACACATATTCCGTTTGAGTGTGCACTGCCAGAACTTTTCCAACCAGCAACATCTGCCATGGTGTCATCTATCATCTCTTCTCATAATCTTTGCTGATCTCTCATCCAAAGAAAGCACTGCTGCCACCTACAGGGCTCATTAGTACATAAGTTGACACGCCTGATTGTTAGGACCCAGACTTAATGGTTGACCACTCCTCTCCCATTACCAAGGCGACCAGGTGCAAAAGAAACATGGAAATAAAGTTGTTTTTGTTTTTTTGTGTTTCAGGACCCTGACTGGTCTGGGGATGCTGGTGTGTTCGATGGACGGCACTGTGGCCTATCTGGACTTCTCATTGGACGAGCTGGGAGACCCTCTGAGCGAGGAGGAGAAGGTGAGACCTTCAGTTTACATTTTTAACCTCATCCTCCTGAGTTTTCTCTCCCAAAAACGTTCTTTTCTTTGACCCAGAATCAAACGTCTCCCGTGTCCTCCTCTGTCCTACAGAACAGCATCCATCAGAACATCTACGGTAAAAGTCTGGCCATCACCAGCACCGAGGCCCAGCTCTCCACCACCATCATCGAGAACCCAGAGATGCTCAAGTACCAGCAGGAGAGACAGAACTCGGCTCAGGCCAACGCAGGACCCGGCAGCACCGGGGCCGAGTCCTCCGCCCCCAAACTGAACAGCGTGATGAACGGGGAGAGTCTGGAGGACATCAGGAAGGTGAGACGCTGCAGAGGATGAAGAAGCTCAGAGTGTTAACATCTGTCTGACTTTTCTAGAGCTCACTTTCCTCCTGGATGTTTTCTTTCCAGAACCTCCTGAAGAAACAGGTGGAAACGAGAACGGCTGACGGCAGAAGACGAATCACGCCGCTCTGCATCGCTCAGCTGGACACGGGGTAGGTCAACAAAAAAGTAGGAAACATACTGATATTCAACCTGAGCGACCCTTTTACAGTGGTTTTGATGGTTTTAACAATCAAATCAGTTTGTTTCAAAGAGGAGGAGACACTCACAGATAATCCAGCTCTACTTAGAAAATATAAACACAAAGGAATCCTAATCTTGCATGGACACAGTTTACCAAAGAGAAAACCAGACTTAAACTCTGGTTTTTAACATTTAAACTGCTGAAAATAAAGGCTTTAAGACACGATTAAGGCATCCAACACACGTTAAAGGGACTATGAAGACTTTCTAAGTGATCTTGAAAAAGTGTCATCTCTAGATTTATTTATTGGTGCTCAAAAAAGATTACTAAATGATAATTCCTAGCTTCTGGAGCTTGCAAATGGAGCTGGACTGTCAGAGAGAAAAGGGACAGAAGAGCAGAAGAAAGATAAACAGGAGAGCGATAGAGCACAGGCTAAAGGCTAAAACAGTCTCTAATGTGTTTGTGCTAATGTTGATTCCTGTCCACATGCAGCAGTTATTCTGCAGTGATCTGTTCAAACCTGAGAGTCTATCAATAAAATGAAGAGCCAGGTTACGTTTGCTCTGCTTGGTGAGGTTGGAGTTGGTAGATGAGACCTGGTAGGACACAACC
>RPOG01002090.1:0-108312 GCA_008086565.1 Thalassoma bifasciatum | reverse complement strand
GAAAAGTTTGTAGATTTCTCTGAAATACTGATAAAAAAGGTTTTTTCACTTCATTGGTGACTGGAACAATTTCCATGTCAGGTGGTACAACCAATGTAATAATGTGAAATGTTATTTTAACATCAAATTATTTATCTTATTCACAAATAAAACAAATGAAACACACAAAATGAAAATGTATGAGTCACTACAGACACTTAAGAGATACTTGCCAATAATTTCACACAGAAAAAATAACAGGAACATATAAATATATTTTCATATATTTGGTTGCACCACCTGACATTTTTGGGTGCTCAAATTAAAAATACTAAAAAATTATGAACCTAAAATCTTTGAAATGTTGGTCATCTACTGAAATCTGTTAGAAAACTTAATTCTTCTCTCAGAAATATGTTTTTTATCCATTTTCAAAGACCTTTTTAAAAACACTTTTTTAGACCCTCTTTTTGTCATTGACCCATGTACAAAAAATTGTCAGTTACAGTATTAAATCAAAGTTTTCTCTTGGGTGAATATCAGCTGATTTGTTCTTCCCCGTCTATAATACGATTGGTGTTTGGTGAAGGACAGAAACACTGTTAAACTCATCATTTTCTGTTCATCCTACACACACCCACTCAGCCTGATTGGTCTCACCTGTTTGATTATGTTCACAAACACAAAGCATGCTGGGTAGAAGTGTATCTCACTGGCTTCCTACTGCACTACAAGGAGAAGTTTCTGGACATTTTGTAAGTAAGTTTCTGAGTTCTGAAACATCTGCTTTCTTCAGAACAGTCACAGAGTGTGTCAGTGGGTAAAGAGGCAGAAAATCTGACCTGGATAAGAAAGTTTTGAGGTTTTTACAGGGTAGATTGTATCATAGGATTTCATGATAAAGTATTTCATTACATGATATCACTAAAAGATATTGTGTGAAACAGAAAAGTCTTCTCAATGAGGCGTGTTAGAACCCAATTTGTCACAATAACCTAATATGTGGCACCAAAAATATTGTTCCCAAGCCACTTTAACTTCTTTAAAACAAAAAATGTGATCGTATAGTGGATATATTTTAACTCATGTCACTAACAAAGCGTAAATTATTTTAACCCTTTATAGCCAAACTTATCATATTTGATACATGAGTTCACAGACCTTTATCTCATCAAGATGATAAATTTGTTTAAAAACCCTTTAAAAATATTTTCTGCCACCTTGAGGATTGTCATAACACTTGAAATCATCCACTCACCTATTTTCAGGAAAATCATTGCTTGTTTTTTAAGACGTTGCAGCAAGAATAACACTGAAATAGTAATTTTTTTAAGTGTTTTCTGCATGAAATAAATGCATATTTACTGAAAAACTAGTACACAAAACTGCCCAGTTTGTCAAATGTGATACAAGAAATATATCCTAAATGAAATGATAAAGCAACATTTTTTGTGGATTTTGTTAAAAGGGTTCAAATTGGAATTTTCTGACTATTTTGTGATAGGTTGAGCTTTTTACCTAAAGACAGTAGGTGTCACTCTTGAGCCATTTAGCTGGATTTAACTACAGACCTATTCAACTATGTTACACATCCAAATATATAAGTTAAATCAATCAACCACAAATGCTGAGCAAGGCTAAGTTTCTTTGAGAAGTGTTGTTATCAAACTAGTTAAATATATTAAAGAGTGGGAACAGAACAGAGTCTGTGTGACGGTGTTTTTTTTCTTCAGTAGCTCTTGGATTTTCCTCTCCAGGAAGGGGCAGATATTTTTAAAGTCTTTACGCTCATTCATCTGAAATTCCCTCCCAGCACAACCACACTGACTGTGACTGTGTGTGTGTGTGTGTGTGTGTGTGTGTGAACAAGGCCTGCCGTTGTAGCTTCATCTACACAACATTTATAATCACACACACACTGAGGGGACGGCTACACTGAGCTGTTACTGTAATTTAAAGAATAGTTACTGTTGTCGAGTAACCCACATCTCTTCAAATTTGACATTTGACCAACTTAAACACACAGTTCTGAAGTTTTACAAACAAACACTTGTGTAAATAATCATTTAAGGATCTTCCACAGCTGCGTGTTTAAAAGTTACGACTCTCTCTAATCTTTTATTTAAGCACATTTTAAGCTGTTTGCCGTTCAACACAATGAGGTAAATAGTTAAAGCTGCAAAGCAAATGTGCAAACTTAATTTCTCACTGTGCAGAAAGCATAAACAAACTGAGTGTAACTGTACACAACTTACAAAAACAGTCCAGAGAGAAGGTCAGTTTTTTAATTTAAGGTACAATCTGCTCATACATTGGCAATAAAAAGCAATCAGTGTAAAAATGTGGATGAATTTACGTTTTAAGACTCACAAAGTACCTTTAAATGCGCACAGCTCTCGGCTAAGTTTGATCATCGCTCTGTGAATTCTCTTTCCAAAAGTTCCCTTCATGCTGCACCGAGGCAGTAATTTTCTCAATGTAAACCTTTAATATTAAAGAACAAAAAAGTAGAAACTGGAGCTTGTATTGTGCACAATTAGAATCAAAACTCAGGTAAGAAATTGTAAAAAAAAAAAGAAAATTCTGTAAAAAACAGCAACACAAAAGAAAGCAAGGTAAAAATTAAATACAGAAACAAAAGATGCTGAAATGCCGTAGACTCGAAGAACATGTTGAAAAATTGAACTTTCATTTACAGTTGAAGAACAATAAACCAACTTTAACTGCAGTTTGTGCATTAAAATAAACTTTTTAATACTTCCAGAACACTTTTGTTAAAAGGCTCGAATGCACCAACATATTTGAGAGCCAACCCCAGCGTTTTTAAAGCTTGTTATGATTTATTGTAGCTGTATCACGATGTCTTATTATGTTGAAATGCTGAGCAACAGCTTTTAAGGGAACATAAGGGACATGAATGATACCTTGAAAACCTGCAGAGTTGATAAATAGGACTGTTGCATGTCACTGAGTTTAGCTCTGCTTTAATGGATCAATGGAGATGTTAAGGTTAGTTTTGTGGCTCAGCATTTCAATACTACGCATTTGCTGAGAGGTAATGCAGGACCCCCTCTAGCTGTATGTAAATATCTTTCTCACAATGCTTTAACTGTTTATTTATATAACTAAGAACAACCCAAAGAGAACGGAGTCAATTCTGCCTTTAGAAATTAAAAATACAAGCATTAGTGAAGCTTATGGGAGGGTTCTCTCCTACTCGATAATAAAAAATGGACAAAAATATTTTAAAAAGAGACTTAACAGGCGACATCTGACCAAGAATGTTCTTGATGCTTTCATTCTGCAACCACAAAGAGACCAATTAGTTTCTGAAATCAAACTTATTCAGCAATTTTGTTCTACAATGGTTGATTGTTCGGCAGGCGTTTGATGAAATCATTTATGTGGACCCTTTGAAATGTGTTAGACTGAGTCACAGCTGAAGAAAATCAAAGAAATTTTGTATTAAAAAGCTGAACACAGCTGTGATCAGATGCTTTTGGGGTAGATAGAGGACAGGGCTGTTAAGAGTCCAGTCAGTGCACAAGATCAAATCTATCAATAATTTGAGAAACACTTAACTCATACTCTGATAGTTTTCATGGTGCTCTTTTTCCCAGCAGTGCCTTAACAGTCTTTTTAACTCCGTGACAGAAATTGTTTGTCTCCTTTTGATTAACTGAGAGGAAACCACTCCCACCGTCTGTACCAAAGGTCATGAATCCGTCAACACAAACACGACACAAACAGCAGGAGAGAAATCCAGCTAAAGCCACTTTCCTCTGTCAAGCTGCGAGGAGAAGTTGTGCTTCTGTTTTGAAGATGTGATGAGCTCTGGTATAAAATGTAAAAATCAGCCTCGTTCAGCTGAGAATTGTGGGAAAGAGCGTGCCAAGCATATCATGACTCTTCAGGTCGTGCACATGTAATCCTTTCAGGGGAACCGTGGTAACATTCTCAACTCTGCAAAAATACTCATAAAAATATAAAAAGTATTTATAAAAAAAGTCTGTTACAAGCAGCAGCCAATGGGAGGAGTCCGTGCTGTCGAGCGACAGATGAATCAGCCTATGGTCTTTGAGCGAGGCGGCTTTTCCCCTCCTCCTGCTCGGCCAGCTTGAAATGAGTGTAAGACAGGATTCCTGCCAGAGTGCAGAGGATCCCCAGAGCCTGAGAGTGAGACAGGAGGACAGACAGGTTCAGGAGAGAGTTTGGAGGTGATAACAACAAGATCTGAGTTCAGAGCGTCATTAAAACTCACCTGGTTGAGAGACAGCGGGTCATGGAAGAGCAGGTATCCTCCAACCAGAGTGATGCAGAATTTGAAATGACCAAACATGTTGTAGCTGGAAAACTTAAGTCAGGAATAACAACGACACATAAAATCTTATAATCTTGATTAAATGAGAAAGACTCCTTTGTTTTCAAGGATACGTGACAGCTGAAGTGTTTCCGATGATCCAGTAGATTGATAGGTTGACCAGGAACGCCACCACACCAGAGAACAACACAGTCATCTGTTAGGAGAGTACAGCTCTGTTAGTCGGGGGATGTGTGTAGTGTGTTTTCTTAAAAGGTGTGTGTGTGTTTCATGAAGTCTAACCAGAGCCGGCAGAGACCAGGGTCCAAATATTCCTCCNGGAAACTTCTGCTGCTCAGTTCAGAGGCTTTTATTTAAAGAATGCTGCAGCTTTCCTTACCAACGTCAGTTTAATTTTGGTGGAGAAGGTCTTCTTGTAGTACGTGGTCTGGATGAGGATGATGACAGGCGTGGTCATGGCTTTAGCCAGCTGGTACGTTCCTATTGAGTTATTCTGCAGGGAAAGGTTGGTAAAGGCCACAAACCCACAAAAGCTCAGAGCCAGCCATACAATCCTGCGAATGGGGAGGCTTTTTGGAGCAAAAATGTCCATTTTCTGGCAGATGTAGAGTCCCAGCCAGGTGACCACAAAGTGCACGAGGGTCAGGGTCATGTTGGGGAAGCCATAGTGGACGTAGATCCATTTGTTGATAAAGACGATGCAGATAGAGGAGAAGAGGTTGACCAGGAGGCCGGCGGCAATGCGCTTGTTGGCCGAAAAACTGAACAGAGTCCACACCATGGTTACAGAGGTTTCCTAACTGTGCCTGCCCTGAATGAGAATGTCAATCTTTCTGCTCACACTGCAAAAATAGAGAAATAAATGATGTTACTGAAGAAAATGTACAGTGTTAAATTCATACTAATACACTTTCCCTTTATTGTCAACAAAATGCCATGAATGTACCAATGGTAAAAGTACATGAAATGCATTAGCGATGTACGGAAGCAACAAAGGGACACAATTGAATACAATTTATTTTCTCCATTTCATCAAGCTGATTTAAGTTGATAAAAGCGGGGAATAGGAAAAAATAAACAGTATTCAATTGTGACCTTTAACAGCCTAGAAATGCTATTTTAATGTGAAATATTGTTTTGATTTTATGAAAAATGTGTGACTGGTAAGATTGCATGTTTAGGTAAGAATCAAAACTAAAACTGACTCATTACTTGGAAGCAATAAGTAATTTTTGAGGGAAATAGACTATTATATGTACATATAAGGTTTTTACAAACAAAAAGCTGTGACGGCTAAAAAAAAGTAAATCATCATAACAAAAAAAATCAAAAAATATGACATTTTACAGTGGCCCTGGAATGAAAAAACACGACAACAAAAAAGAAAAAGAAAACACAAACAGAGAAAAGTGTTTGCAATTCCTCTTTTAGTGTTTTGTAGTTTTGCACTTCAGGGCTACCATAGAATTTTTTTAATTTGGACACATGGGGAAATAAAGCTTATGCAAAGTTGGTTAAAACTTTAAAATCAGGCCAGAAATAGTAAAGTAAAGTAAATGTCATGCAAAAACATTAAAGAATATATTTTAGAGTGGCCTGAGAGTGCGAAACATTATAACAACAAAAAAGGGAATGTGATAAAAACACCACAAAAACAGAATTGCGATTTATGTTAAATTTTGCACCACTGTAAAAAACTTTTGGGTTCTAATTTTGACTTATAGGATAATGAAATTTCTACAAAGCTAACTTAAACTTTAAAATCGGGTCAGAAATAACAATGTGAAGTATACAGAGTTCAATTTTCATTTTTTTTTTATTTTACAGAGTTTTGCACTTCAGGGCCACCGTAGTAATTTTCAGGCTTTTAATTTTAGCATATGGGGTAATAAAACTTGCACAAAGTTAAATAAAACTTTAAAATGGGGCCAGAAATAGTAGTGTAATGTAAATCTTAAGCTTAAGATTGAAATCAATTGGGTGAAAGAATAAACTTTGAATAAATATTAACGTTTCAATTATAACATGCTGTATTTAACTACTTTTTAAGGTTAGTAATAGGTGTCATAAAACATGTATAAGAAAATATGAGCTGTGTAACGCCTTATTTAAAGTAGTTAACGTGATGCTGTGAACATGGTTTCTGTCTGTCTGTCTGCCTGTCTGTCTGTCTCATTTTGCCACGCATTAAGAAAAGTTTACCTGAGCTCTCCATCTCCCACCTGTCTCCTTCTCCGTCTCTCTGTTGATCTATGATTCGGCCACAGAAACAACCAGTGAGTGACCGGGCTGTGTGAGATTCTGTACCCGCGGTGGGAGCTCCAGTCCCCGGCCTCTGCAATGAAGAATCCTCGCTGTGGTTCTGGAGGTTTTCTGCTCTGCTCTTCTCCTGGAAACAGCAGCAGCCGTGATTTCTGCTCCAAAGCCGCTCTGTGTTTTCCTGTTTCCTCTGTGTTTAACGCTGTGTGTTGAAGAACAGCGCCCAACTGTGGTCTGGAAGTATTAGAAATGTGAATAACACTAGTTTGCATCATAGACTATTTACACCTATTTACACCTTTTATTGTATTGTTTTAGAAATATATCCTCAACTCCTATTTTTAACTTTCTAATTCATGTATTTCATTTATTATTAAATGTTTAGATTTTATTTCTATTATTTACAATATCTTTGCTTGTGATTATTTTTAACCTTTTAAGTGCCTTAATGAATACTTTTTGGCTCTTTCTCAATTTCTTTTCTTTTTTTCCAGTGAAATTTACTAATTTTTGTTCAATCACTGTGAGGCACTTTAAACTGCATTTTATTTATTTATTTAGTGATTCATTCATTCATTCATTGATAAAGGGAGGCAGAGTAACGTCTGTCCTAAAGTGGAAAATACAGAAAAAACATCTCAATTGCAACAATTTATTATGAGATTCATTGATATAACATATAATTAAGTGACACAAGTCTTATCTTCCAGCTGGGGTCAGACTTTGTAATTCCCTGTGAACTTCTAATCCTGTCAGTGTTTTTTATTCTTTTAAGTTATGAATGTGCAATAGCCTAATTATGTTTGTTTTTTTTTACTATAAATTAGATATGTATATTGCTATTGTATTTCTGTACATTTCCCCCTTGAGGTGGTTTAAGGTGTTATCTGTCAATCTATATATCTATCCATCTATCTATCTATCTGAACACGGTATTATGAGTTAGAACAGACAGTACAGAGACAACTGTAAAAGGAAAACAAAGCTTATTCACCAACTAGTTTTCTTCACACCTTCATTGAAACCTCAAGTTTTTTATTGTTAGACTGCTTCAAAAGTCAACACATTGATAAAAAAAAAAAAAAAACTACCAAACAAATGTCATGTAATGAAAACACATTTTACGCAGAATAGTTTATGATGCTTTCGTATCTAAAGAAGTTTGTGTATGAAATGTTTAATAAGTGAACAAAGGAAAAGGTTCAAGATTTTATGACGACTGTATTTACTCTCTAGAAGAAAATTTAACTGAAAATTGGCTTTGTTGGTAATTTTGGGATTAAAAGGTCGAAATATTTATGCAAAAACATGATTTTGAGATTAAAAATAGAAGTATTCATACAGAAAAATAAGTTTGAGATTTAAAAGATATAGAAATTATGAGGTAAATAGTCACAATTATTAGGCAAAAACTCGAAATTTTGAGATAAGATGTCGCAAAGACCTTGAAATTATAAATAAAAGTCACAATTATCAACTTCAGAAGAAATAATGACAAAAGATAGTCGGAAAAAAGGTATGATATCGCATTAGTGTTAACAGAGAAGGATTGGAGTGATGCATGTAATTCGGCTCATACCAGATCTATTAACATACGTCTCAGATTGATCCAGTTCAAATGGTTGATGAGAATCTATGTAACACCAGTTGATCTCAGTAGATATGATAGAAATTTTCCTGATGTATTTCCAAAATGCGCTGAACATAGAGGAACATTGGTTCATTGTTTGTGGTATTGTAGAAAAATTGTATTGTTCTGGGAAGGAATAAGAGGGGAAATTGAAAAAATAATGTCTAAGAAGTTTACATTAGACCGAAGACTGTTCATATTTGGTTTATACCCAGAGAAACCTACGTACACAAAAGCTGAAAGAATGTTTATAGATATAAGCTTGTTAAATGCAAAGAGATGTATTTCCTTATGCTGGAAGAAGATTCATGGACCTGCGATAAGTCAGTGGAGGCAACAGATGTTGTCTACCCTCCCACTGGAAAGGATTACATATCTGTTGAAGGGCAAACAAAAAATTTTTGAGAATGTCTGGGGACCTTTTATGTCGTATATCAAAAATAATGGGATATAAGTCATAGTGTAATAGGTTGCTTTGTCTTTGTCATTTTTTCTGTGTTGTTTTATGTGTTTATTGTTGATTTTTCCAAAATAAATAAAAAGAATTGGAAAAAATAAAAAAAAGTCACAATTATCAGACAAAGTCAATATCATGAGATAAAAAAGACTACAGGAGGGTTAAACTAAAGAAACTGAATGAACACCATCTAGGAAACAGTTCAATGTTTGTAACAACCGACAGGGGGCAGCAACACGACTTTGACAGCTTTAATCTGCTCAAAGAAGAAGAAGAAGAAGGAAAAAAGCCACGAAGAAGAAAAACAGTTGAGCCTCGTGAAGCGGGAATTGACAGCTCGTTACCATGGATTGGTAAATCACTTATTTTAATCCTTACACTTAAATAAAATACCTTTAAGTGCAGTAATATAAAGAAAGCATTGACCATCTCTCCTAAAAAGTTATCAGGAATTAACGAAGCTGATTCTGTTTATTATTTCTGCTCATGCTAAACTGTTAGCTCAATGTGGCTACAAGGTTTCTCTACTGTTTATAATGATATTAAGAAACAAAGTAACTGTAACAACATACAACAGGTGCTTGTTATTTAAACAGGGCTCCTTCACATCCTTAAAAAATATTAAAAAGTCATTAATTCATGTATTTAAAACCAAGGCCTTAAAAAGTCTTGTAGTCATTGAAATGTTTTATTCTGGTCTTAAATAAATTATCCAAATGTCTTAAATTTGTCAGGGTAGGATTTGTTAATAGTTTTTTTCCCTTTAGGGTGGATACTGTCTTAAAAGCTGCAGATGGAAAGTTTTATCTGCATCCTGGGTCACTGTTTACACTTTTACATACAGTTATTAGTCAGAGAGAATCACTTTATGTCCAATAATCAGACAAAAAGTAAACTTGAATGACTCTCATAGAGAGACACACATGCTGTGATTTGGTTATAACACAGCAGAACCCACCACCATCGACTTTATTCATGTTTTTGGTCTTAAATTTCATTCTAAGTGGCGTTAAAAAGTCTTAAATTTGACTTGATGAAACCTGCAGGTACCCTGTAAAAGTTAAGAGTCCAAGAAAGCTCTTTTTGTTCTTCGGGTTTTATAACTAAGAATAAAATTTAAAAAGTCTGGTTTAGAAATATCAGGAATTGTATTAAAAGTCAGACTCAGTGGAGGCTGTTGAGGAATTTTCTGGAAGCTTGACCACTTGACGAAGAAAACTCAGGAGACTCAGATGACTTAAGTTGAAAAGGTTTATGTAGCTCGATCGAGGAGAAGAGACAGACAGTACACTTGGATGCGCAGTGTAATGCGGAGTCAATTCTGCCAGACCTCTCTGTGTATTCAGTATTTATCATTTCTGATGTTTGTTATGTCTATTTAGGAGACCAATGAGTTCAGCTTAGGATGTCCCTCTCATCCTGATACAAGAGAAACAGTCCTCACTTTGGAAGAATACAGGAATGTGTGTATCTAAGGCCAAATACAGGCTGTGACTATGTTTGAGACATACAGAGGAAATTAAGGTAATAATTGTGTAGAATAATAAAGAATTAGGAAAATTCCATGACAGAGGCATTAGACTCACGGTTTTAAGAAGAGTCAAAATTCGACAATTTATCAAAAATCATCTTTTTAGGTTTTATTTTGCCTATTATCCTAAAATTTTGTATTTATTTCTCATAATTTTAGAATTTTGACCATTTATATCGAAATTGACTTTTTATCTGAGACTTTTGTCATCTTGAAAGTTTGACTTTAAATGACAAAAGTGTGGACTTTTTTTTTTACCTCATGTTAAATGTATTTCTTTAAGTGTCATCCCGTTATCTTGACTTTTTGTCTCAGAGTTTTGTCTTTATATCTCAAAATTTCCACTTTTCATATGAAAATATTGACCTTTTATCTCAAAGTCAGAAACAATTCTTACCTTAGGTTTTCATTTTCATCCTTGCAATGGAGTAATGAGTAATGTTTAAATGGTTTGATGTAATTTTCTATCAAGTTTGTAAATGTTGCTGTACATTGTGAATACTTTACTTATCCTACCCACAATAAAACTCACCTGACAACCTTTCCATTACCAAAGCTTTATCTTGATCTTTTCCTTCAGTGACCTACAATCTCCTGTGGTCCGAGATGATGAGGTGACAGTCGCTGCCCGCAGGAGGAGAAGCAAGAAAGCAGCCTGTATCCTTCAGCGAGGAGAAAGATTTCACCTGTGTGTCTGTCACTTCACATTATTGATAAACAATGTCAGTACTGTCAGTGTTGTTGTTTTCCTGACTGTTGTTCTCAGTCCCATCCCCCGGTAATGGAAGTCCCATCATGTCCACGGTGACACCAGCTCGCTCCCGGCTGAGGAACACTCCAGCTTCACTGTACAGACAGGCCGGTATGACTCACACACACCACAGCAGCAGCAGCACGATATAAGCCATAATTCTGGGATTAATTCTCATCTTCTGATGCCTAAGTGCCCATCTTGTCTCAGTAACTCCCAGGGTTCCAGATGTTTCTGCCATTTTGGCTCCAGGAGGTCGAACACCTCGATACACTCACACACCTCGAGTGGCAATCAGCAGCATGGTGAGAGATCCCCGAAAAGTTTCGTATCCTTATCCGTAACCTCATTCACTAAGTGTAAAAGATTAGCTGATATTAATTGTGATGTTTTTCTTTGTTTCCAGAATTTGGACGACAGCGATTGGACTAACACCATGTACACTTCTCCTCTGTCTGGATTGGAAAACACCAGCTTCTTCACAGATGACATCACTAACCTGAGCTCGGCCCTGCTGAAGGAGGATGATCCAGGCGAGGCTGGTAAATGAACATATCACATCAAATAGAGGTGTGGGATACTGTAAAACTTGTTATTGATCTGATACTAAGTAAATATAGGGCTATTATTGCCAGTATCAATACTGATATCGATACTTTTTACATAGCTTGTCAAAATTAATCAAGAAAAACACAATCACTGGTCATGAATTAAAGTAAATAACTTTTTAATCATAAAATAATTCGCTTTGATTATTTTGTTTGTTTTGTTGTAATACAGTACATTTGATTATTCACAAATAACAAGCATCACAGAGACGTATGTACTGATCATTCAGGGCAGCAGTGCCAGACAACTTACACCAGGTAAAGGTCTAATAAAGCTTCTAAACTGTATATACAACATCTATATTTATGTGTAGTTACATACTTTCAGTTCCAGGGAAATAGTATATTGAGATTTTCTTCAACTGGTTAAATGCACATATTTTATTACTATCTTAATAGCCCATATAGAATTATCTTTTCAAAAATTACAACAATGAAGACCAATTATACTTTGTAAAATAGCGTGAACTAAAGTAGGAATTGATTATTGGTATTCAGCTGTAAAATAACACCAAAGATACTCCTCTCTGCCATCGTGGAGCAGTCAGTGCGTGTAAAGTGGAGGGGGTTGAGCAAAGTGAGCGAGAGGAGCACATATCAAGAAAAGAAACTGAAACTTAAGCTTGATCAATACTGATAGCAACTCTGGTAATGATAAATTGATATTTTAGATCCATCTGCCAACCCCTAATCAAACCAATCTGAAGCTTGTTGATTTTCATACTATTAAACCATACACTGCTTTTTTCCCCTCACTATTCAGCGGCTGCCAGTCTCTTCCCTGAGTTTCTTGCTTCGTTTCTGAAACACTCCTCCTCTGCTGTGTTTGAGCTTCTGGAGGATTATCAGAATCTCTGTCAGGATAAGGTACGTTTTGGTCATTATTTGGACATTTTCTGAGTGTTTTCTTATCTTTAAAGACTCCTCACCTCTTCTCCATGACTATTCCAGGTGGACGTGCTTCAGTCTGTGGTCCTCAGAGCAGGTCAGAACAGCAAAGCCGCAGGAGTCCGCTGGCTGGTGCAACAGGAGAACTGCACATGGAGACTCATCACCTCCCTTTACAGGTACGAGTCTGACTGAAACACCACCTGTGTGTGTGTTTACTTTCATGTTTAAGTTAACCTGTGGTGTTTCTGCAGGGACCGGGTCCAGTTGGCGATGGAAGACGACCTCATGACAGATATGGTAGTGAGTGACAGATATAAAGATGTTTTTTCTTCGATACTTGAGGTGAGTTTCTGCCTCTTAATCTTTCAAAAATCTCTAACTGAGTGTCATCATGTCTTTGAAGGTTCCCAGTGAGAGTGAGAAGGTGGTTGTGGAGCAGCTTTTCCAGCGCGATGCTGTTGTACGACAGAGTCAGGTCAGAAACGCCGTCTGAGTGAGACTCTTCGTTTTCATTGTCTTTGCTCGTTTCTAATTTCCCTGTCACTGTGTCGCAGCTGGTCGTTGATTGGCTGGAGAGCATCGCCAAGGATCAGATCGGAGATTTTTCAGATAATATCGAATACTACGCCAAAAATGTTTGCTGGTGAGTTCCTTAATGTACCTTAGTGGTATCAGACGTGTTTACACCTGTGCAGCAGTAACATGTTTTCATTAATGTGTGTGTTTCAGGGAGAACACTCTCCACGCACTGAAGCTGAGGAGGAAAAGTGGCGCAGCTCTCACAGTTCCTCTGGTCACTGAGCTGGTGAGATTTGTAACCATGAGAATAGACACACTATCCTCAAGAAGAATTGAGTTTAAAGAGTGTGTATGTGTGTGTGTATTCAGGACCCAGATGCTCCTCTCAGGCAGCAACGCCCGCTGGCTGAACTGGACCGAGAGGACGACGCTCGACTGCTGAAGAACCTGTTCACGCTGATCAGAGCGGGGATGACCCAGGAGGTAGAGAAACACTCTGACAAACAGAGAGAGAGAGAGTCTTGATCTGTATTTAAAGGGCCAGCATACCTAGACTTTCCCTTAAGTTTCAGAGCTGTCTGTGTGAAGGGTTGATATCAGTGTGTCTTGCTGAATCAAATCAACTTGTGCCCACAAACTCTACCAGAAATGTGGCCGTCAATCTTGTTGATATGCCGTCTATGACATCAGGAGGATCAGACCTTACCTGACACAACGGGTCACACAGCTTCTGGTACAGGCCCCTATGATTTCACGCATCGAAAAACTACAACTGTCCTCTAGCAGGCCTCACTGTGCGTGCATTTAAACCTCTGCAGATGATCCTGAATGCAGCAGCACGTCTGTTTTTTAACCAGTCAAAAAAAGCGAGTCATCCCACTGGAATCAAATTCAAAGCTCTTTTTTTGGCATACAAAAACAACTAGAAAAGCAATTTCTGGAGAAATTGCGCTGTGAATGCAGAAGCTGAAGCAGCTTGCACTGAACTGCTAATGCAGACTCCTGAAAATGCTGAATGACTGCATATAGCGAAGTATAGAGTAGTGTAGCATAGTATCGTTGAGTATAGTGTAATATAGTTGAGTACAGCGTAATAGAGTTGAGTATAGCGCAGTATAGTGTAGTATAGCGTAGAATCGTTTAGTATAGTGGAGTATAGCGTAGTATAGTTAAGTACAGTTGAGTATAGCGTAGCATAGTTGAGTATGGTGGAGTACAGTGTAGTATAGTTGAGAATCGCATAGTATAGTTGAGTATAGCGTAGTATAGTTGAGTATAGTGTTGTATAGTGGAGTATAGCGTAGTATTTTTTTTAAAGTTATTTTTTTTTTGGCTTTTGTGCCTTTATTTGATAGAGGAGGACAGTGGATAGCGCCGGAAAGGGGAGAGAGAGTGGGGAGCGACATGCGGGAAATGGCCACAGGTTGGATTCGAACCCGGGCCGCCCGCTCGAGGACAAGCCCCATGGTGCGCAGCCACATCCACCAGGCCATCCGCGCCCCATAGCGTAGTATTTTTGACTAAAGTTGAGTATATCGTTTTGAAGTTTGAACGGTGAAAATCGGTTGAAATTTGTGGAAGAAGAAGCGATCCAAAAAAGTGGGCAGAAGAAGAAAGGATAAACTTTTTTGACACAGAAGAACATAAGCTGTGAATGCCTTCTGCATTCACAGCAATGACAAGATCAGCTCCGGCCTACCTGAAATCCCTAATCCAGGTCTACACTCTTTCTCACCTGCTGAGCTCTACCTGTGAAAAACACATGGTGCTCCCAGCCCAGCGTGACTCTAAATCTCTAACCAGACTCTTCTCCTTTGTTGTCCTTAAATGGTGTCCCTTTCTACTTTGAAGAGATGTATGAAGACTCAGCAGTTCAGGGAACATTTGGGCACCTAACCTGACTTTTCTGCTCTTTCCACTGGAACTATAAGACGTAGCTCTCAGAGAGTATTTACCACTGAATAATGAATGTTGTTGAATGTCAAACAATGCTGTCCCTCTGGCACTAGAGGGAGCAGCACCTGCGTACAATCGACTTGAAGCACTTTATTGCACTCACTAAGGTTTTCCCCTCCAGTCTGAATTCTTGATTGTGTTGTACTTGTTGGACAAACGCGTCTGCTAAATGAAATTGTAAAATTGAAGATGTTTGTCTGTGTGTGCAGGCTCAGAGGCTGTGTAAACGTTGCGGTCAGGCCTGGAGAGCAGCAACTCTTGAGGGTTGGAAACTCTACCACGATCCCAACATGAATTCTGGTAAATTCTCATCGCAGAGTAACTGGGAATTTTCTGTTGAATTTTATAGATTTTGGTAAACCTTTCATAGTTACAGTCCTTAGTTTTCAGCATGTGTCATGCATTTGCAGCTTATCTCCAGCAGCCCTCCTAAAATGATAGTTTCTTTCTCTTCTGTCTGCAGGTAGTTTAGAGCTACAGCCTGTTGAAGGAAACCCTCAAAGAGGAATCTGGAAGGCCTGCTGCTGGAGAATGGCTGAGGAGGTACGATAGAAATCTTCTGAAACACAGAGACATAAAACATCATTTGTCTGTTTTATGTATGTTTGGGGTGTGTTTCTTTCCAGGAGCAGTTAAACAGATACGAGAGAGCGATCTATGCCGGCCTGAGTGGAAACCTCAAACCGGTAATGATAGTTTTTAATTCTCATCTGCCCAACGTAAAGACGTACAGATCACTTACTGATGAGGTGTGTTTCTGTGTCAGCTCCTTGCAGTGTGTGAATCATGGGAGGACTGTGTGTGGGCGCACTTTAGGGTGATGGTCGACTCGCTGGTGGAAAAAGAACTGATGTCTTTGGGCATGGCTCATCAGGAAGTGGAGATGCTGCCACGAGAATACCTGGAGGCCAAGTAAGACATAGAGATACTACTTCAGACTTAAAAAAGAAACTGAAGGACACTCAACTTCACAGACTGATCCAAAACTTCAAAGTCCTCCCCATTTTATCATAAAGCATGATGCCAAATGTGGTTTACTCTGAAAATGTGTTTCATGTCTCTTCAGTTGGACGATGGAAAAGGTGTTTGAGGAGCTTCAGGCGTCAGAATCAAAGGTGAAAATCTCACTTAGGCTGAATTTTATTGATAAGTAATGAACTGATATCACTGAACCCAAACTAAAATTTGATTCTGTGTGTCCATGCAGAGAGTGTTGGACGAGACCAAGGAGCACTACCATGTCATTCAGAAGTTTGTCATCCTGGGAGACCTGGACGGTAAGCCCCTTTTTCACCTTTCCTTTGACCTTTGACCCCTGAAGAGGGACTTTATTTGTGAAACTGTTAATTTAAAAAGAAATCCACCCATCCTTGAACGTCTCACTTTCTTTGTGCGTCTCTCAGGTCTGGTGGATGAGTTTGCTGATTGGCTGACAGCTTCTAAGCCCCTCCCCTCTCACCTTCTGCGTTTCATGACTCACCTGGTGTTGTTTTTCCGCTCCCTGGGTCTGGCACTTAAGGTTAGTACATAAAATTGGACAAGCAAATCAAGATGATGAGGAATAAGAGTGGCTCAAGGACAGAACCCTGCGGAACTCCTTTTAATTCAGACGTGAAATTAGTGTTTCCATTGCTGAAGAATCAGATTCCAGTTCATGTTTACACCAGCCGGCCTGTTTCTCTCTTCTCCCCCCCTAAAGGAGGAGGTGTGTGTGGATGTGCTGAAGTCGTACGTCTCCCTCCTGATCCGGGATCAGCAGATCGACCTCGTGGCAAACTACGTCAGCCAGCTTCCGTCAGAGCTCGCCACCTCCCAGTACGCAGCTTTCCTGGAGACGGTTGAGCAGCCAGAGCGCCGCCTCCCCTGCCTGCAACTCGCCACAAATGCTGGTAAGACTGATGCAGTTTGGTCTCGAGGTTTCTGAGAGATTTCCTTTCTCTCTTCAGATGTGCTACTAAATAAAAGCTAAATATCTCGTAAAATACACTAAGGAAAGTTATACAGTGAACATGACTGCTAAGGAAAGTGTTGCTTTTTGTGTTTCTAGGTCTGGATGTTGCTGCGATTACCAAGCTGGTGGTGGAGACTGTGAGGGAGAGAGATGAAACGGAGTTTACACACCACAGCCAGACGTTGGAGACAGCAACCACAAAAGTACAAATAAATACAGATATGTCCAATTACATAACAACAAACAGAAAAAGAGCTGGGTAATTTTGTCCTATGAGTTTGTTTAACTCTGAAGTTACCACAATTTTGTGTTGTGACAGGAGGACCTCAGGAAGATCGATGTCATTGATTGGTTGCTGTTTGACCCCGCCCACCGAGCCGAGGCCTTGAAACAGTCCAACGCCATCATGAGGAAGTTCCTGGGTAATTTATATATTTATCTTATCTCTATATTTTTTGAATTTCATCTGGACTCTCTTGTCACTTACAGTGAGAACCACAATGTACAAGGGTTGGATGATGTTGCAAAAAAAGAAAAAGATCATGATATATTTTTTCATATCACCTCATCTCGATTATTATGCTGATTTTCAGCAAAAGGTCAACTCTCTAGGCAATTTTCACACACGTCTGCCATGTCTGATCAAGTATATATACTCGCAGCTAATCACCATAATCAAACTGAAACTTATCACTATCACAAATCACAATCATTTGCACTGCTTCTGTCTCACTACCTTGCTGTCTGTCTTTGTCAGCCCTTCAGAAACAAGATGCAGCAAAGGCGGTGTTCTCTAAAGTTCCTGAGGACTCGATGAGAGAGATTTACAGCCAGTGGTCTGGTGTCGATCAGACCACTCCTCCACCTGCTGAGGACGAGAACGCCATCAGAGAACACCTGTGCATCAGAGCCTACCTGGTATGCCCCATTTCTCTCTATTTATTTGATTTCCAACCCAAGGATTTTATGTTAACTGTATGCTTTAGAGCACATCTAGGTCTCTAGTTTCAGCGTAACTTAGGGATAATCTGTAAAGATAAATTAATTCTATTGATCTGAATGTGTTTGCTTGTTTCACAGGAAGCCCATGAGGCGTTCACAGAGTGTTTCAGCCACACCAGCTCTGCCCCCCAAAAACCAGCCCCAGCACCTGAGGCCAAATTCACTGAGAGGGTAGCCAATGAGATGAGAGAGAAGGAGTACCAGGTAAAAACACCCACATACAGATCCCAACCAAGAGATTGTTTTTACTTAATCATGCACATCAGTATTAATACAACCCTGAACAAAATCTCCCGTCTGTGTCAGGCTGCTTTGTCCGCGTGGTCAAGTCGACAAGAAGCTCTGACAGAAGATGTGAAGGAGAGAATCTACAATGTGCTGCTGTTTGTAGATGGAGGATGGATGATCGACAATAGACAGGTGACTTTTTTTTGTCTCTGTGTTCACTTCTCTGAAGGAAACTAAATAATCTTGAAACTCAGTGACTTGAATAGGGCATATATACAGTTTTGAATTTAATTTTTTGGTGAATAAATTGTTTGCTTGTGCCTTTAGGACTCAGAGCAGGATTCTGAGCGCAGCCACCAGATGGCAGCGTTACGATCTCTGTGCCTGCCACGCCTCAGCTTCTTGCTGCTCAGCGTGCTGCAGAGCTCATCCAGACACCAGGAGGCGCTGCGACTCGCTGACATCATCTCATCGGACCAGCATCGCCTTTATCAAGTAACAAAACTGAGCTGACTCAATGTTTGATATAGATTGAACTTCATTTTTGTTTTGTTTTTTATTATTTCTTTGCTTCTTTCACCACAAATTCAGGTTTTCTCTAAAGAGGAGCTCAGAAGGTTTCTGCAGAAGTTGAGGGAGTCGTCGCTCGCTCTTTTGGACAAAGGACTTGACCCACTTGGCTACGAGTTACAGCCCTGAACACAAGAATAAACACACACACTTATACACTGAGCAGTGTTTGAATTATTGTTGTCTTTGTTATTGGTTTGTAATTTTGCTAAATAAAAGGCTCTGTTGTTGTACTGGTTTGGTGTACATTTATTTCAGTAAGGACAAAAAGTGAAAATCAATTATTTGATGATAGTAAATTGAACCTTATGGGAATAAGTACAATCCCTTTGAAAAGATTTTGATACCATATTCGTTCGTGTTTCTTTGGTCTGAGTTACTATTGTCAATGGGCTGTTTAAAGTTATTCTTTTCTTTAGGATTTTTGAGGAAAATCAAAAGTTTGTTGTAATTTTTCAAGAGGAGTATTCATAGCTATTGTAAAGAAGCCCACCTCAGCCAGTTAAAACTATAAAAATGAGAAGTTGGCTTTCTTGACTTTTACTCTGCCCATATTATGATAAAAGTGAAAACTAAGAAAAACATCGATTAAATATCAGAATTTCACTTTTTTATCTCAGAGTTCTGATATGTAATTTCAAATCAAAATAATTTAGACATCTAGACTGAGGCTTCCTTTATTGTCATTGCCCAAAAAACAGCAGTGAGATTTGGCAACAAAATGTTGTTGCTTGGCTTCAGGCAACAATAACAGAGCAGTGTTAAAATTGAAAATATATACTATATAAAATATAAACCTACCTCATCATGTTAGCTTTCAATTTTGAGTATTGTTTCAATATTGAAATTTTTTCTCATAATTTGATCTCACACAAAAATTTCGTCGTTTATCTTGTAATTTTTCATTTTATCTCAGAATCATGATATTTCATCAAAGAACTTGGACATTTATCCCAAATTTTTGAACTTTTTATGTCAGTATTTTGACTTTTTATCTCAAAATTCTTATTTAATCTGAAAAATTCGACTCTAATGTTAGACTTCAGACTCAAAGCCAAGTTTTCATTTTTATTTTTTTGTTGTAAGTGGCGGGAATTGGCTGCCATTCTACTCCCAATGGTTTTTTGGCAACTTAATACAGTTGAGTAACTGCGTCTGTTTGTAGAGTTGGTGCAGTGTCGGTGTTTGACCAGCAGGTGCGTCACACTGACGTACGAGGCAACGACCGTAAACAGACAGACTTCAGGCTAACTTTACGTTTTCAGATACCCGGCAAACTGGCTGATTGGACGTTATAACTGGAAATACTTTTTTTATTAATAACCACACAGGTAAGAAAAAACTGTTATTGTATTCTGTGCTTAAGTGTAATGAGCTGCTAATGGCAGAAACACGCTGTCAGGTGGTTAGCAGAATGCTAGTAGGCCGCAAAGCCTCGTGTTTTCCTTAAAGAGGAGACGGGAAACGTGGAGCAGTGGAACGGTGGTGCTGTCCTACTTCCACGGTTATTTTAAAAAGAAGGGGGAAAAAAATCAATTCTCAGTGCATTTGAATTTAAAGTTAAGTAGTTTTATTATTTACCCTAAACTATAATTTATTTAAATTATCATGTTTTATTTAAATCGTATTTAGTGAAGCGGACAGGCTAACTGTTAAGGTTAAGTTTTGTGTTTTTAAAATATTAGCGAACTTAATGTTGGACAAACTGCTAATTTATTTGCCGTTAAATCAATTTTAAGTGAGTTTATCATGGAGAAGTGAAGTGAATTATGTTTAAATCCACTCAAAACTGAATGTTGTTGCTGTGTTTTTAGCCTAGCACCTGTCTCATTTCAGGAGTCTGTCATTTACAAGTTAGTTAAATTTCTTTTTTCTGTGTACACACTCATGTTGTAAACATATAAGCAGGTTTTACTTGAATTTTTCGATTCGGGAGGTATAGCATTGTGACACGGAAGGCATGCAAAGTTAAATGTAAGCAGAGGGATTAAAAGTATATACAGGGATATAAAATAAAAGTGTAGCTCGTGGTAAATTCCCTGAAGTTTGTACCGTCCAATCTTCTTTTAATGTGAAGTAATTAAATCCTGAAAAGGTGAAAGGGTGTCACTTTCCTTTAATCCAGACGTGATTAAAAGAGAAACTCAGACAGAGACATGAGAGGAGAGAGAGGGAGATTAGAGCGGGACAAGTCCGGGCATATTTTCACTGCTTGTGTTGTGATGGTGACTGTGAGCAACAGCTGACTCACTTTTTTATCAGCTGTGTGTGTTTACTACAACTCACGTTTTACGTCCAGACCTGTTTTATTGAGTCTATGGTCCAGACACACAGAAATGTGCCCAGGCATATTCACACTGAAAGAACAAATTTGACATTTTTTTTAGGGGGACGTGCCTTGTTTTGTGTTTTCACGTTTATTTTTGCTGCATCACTGTGAATCTGAAAATATCAAAGTGTCAACTTCAGGTCAAGTTTTGACGGATGATTAACCCAAACATCACAGTCTAATTGTAGACAGTGTAATTTCCTGTGAAAATGCACAGCAAGAATGACTGTGCAGGTATGTTTTTTGCATTAATGCTATTTATTTCTAGGCTTAAATACTCCATATATACTGTTAGAGATTAGTTTTAATTAATTCAGAGATTCTGCATAAAGAAAATTGTATTGGATAAATATTCCCCTTAAAACATTCATGTTTAAATCAGTTTTCAAGGTTCATTCAGCAGCATTATTTCTGAACCAGCTGTTTATACTCTCTTTTCAATAAAATGAAGCATTTACATTTGGAGAAATGAATTGTTTTTTGACCCAAAAAAATATTCTTAATTCGTTAGAGCAAAAAATCCTGATACAAATAGGAATCGTTTTTTTCTCCCATCCCTATTTAAAAAAAAATGAGTTTTAATTCCCCCAAATCTACAAACTTGGTCTGTTTACTTTTTGGACATATGTTGACAGGAAACTGTTCAAGCATCTACAAATGCACTTTATATATATGGAGCAAAAAAATTGCACGACAAAGACGGCATACAAATATTCTAACCAGCAAGAATATCTGTTTGTATATAAATAAGTTTAAAATGGAAGGACGAGATATGAGTCAATATTTGGTTACGTCCATATGTATGATGCTCACTCAGGAAGTCCCAGCTTCACTGTGGTCATGATTTATTAGTTGATTTATGAAGCATCAGTCAAGTTAACAAGTGTTCTTAGATTCATGGGGCAGCATCCAGGTCAGGTTACCCAGCTGTCAGTGAGTCTATCTGCTGCAGAAGTGACTGACAGGACCTTAGGGAGCACTAAAAACTGTGTTAAAGGGGAGTCAAAACACTTGTTTTTCTCCTTGCAAACTTATGTCTACTGTGATGGGATTAGGTTGTAATGATCTCTTTCATCTCCTGTTGTTTAAATACTCTCCAACTTAGAACTAACTTCCAGGTTTTGTATGTATTAATACTTTTTATCTGAACTCTGATTATTAGTTTCATCATACCAATACAACTTGAAAGATTAGAGGAACATGTTTTTCCAGTGGCACGCCTAGTTCATCAAAGAATCAGATTAGATTGGATTATATGTTCCTGAGTGTCTCTGAAGTTTAATTTGCCTGAGGCAGTCGTGCAAAAGAATCACTCAGTTCAGAACAGCTTGCTGCAGTATAAAAGGGACTGATAGACTTGCATTCACAAATAAAGATCAATTACAGCCCAGAATAAAAACATTTTAAGCTGTATTTTGCACAAGAATACAAATTTTAATTCATTTAGTATAAAACATTCATGACTTTAGACAATGAAACACCAGAAGTCTGGTGCTTTAAGTTTGAAAAGTTAAATTAATCATATGTCATTTAATGAGGGAGACTTTATTCCTATCACCCAGAAAAGAGATACTCAAAGATGATAAAGTAGCTTAATAAGCAACATATTTATTTAAAACACTCCTTTTCTATGTAAAGTGAAAATTTTCTATAATGTAAAGATACATGTTTATGGAAGCCAATTTCACCAAGACGAATTGATGAGATAAAAAGTCAAAATTTCTGCTGTTTATCTTAAAATTTAGATTATTTCTCATCACTTTGTCTTTTTTTCATAATTTCAAGTCAAGTCAAACTTTATTTATATATTATATAGCACATTTTAAAACAACCCCAGTTGGCCAAAGTGCTGTACAAGCTTAAAAACACAATCAATAAAAATAAAAAGTTGCTAAAAGAATTAAGAAATGATTTAGCAGAACAATAATTTTAATTTAAGTATCATTTTAACTCAATAATCCAAACATATTGACTGTGTTATTTCCAAATTTTTGGCTTTTTATCTCAAAATTTTGACTTGTTATGTCAAAATTTCAACCACTTAGCTCATAACTTTGACTTTGAGGTTGGGGAATCAGAATAATACCAGTAGTCCAATGCAGCGACTTATCATAAATATAAATCATCTGTAGAACAAGCTGAGAAAAATCAAGGCAATTTGAGGATTTTATTTAATTTTACCACCAAAAAAAGAGGTCACTTTAGTTTGATGTGAATATTTTTTTCAATCTGAAATACTAGAATAGATTCAGATCAGAGGTGATATTTATTTATTTATTTGCTTTTTGGGAGGTGGGACTTTAATACATTTGTGGGCCATACTAATGCATTAGTCAGTGAAAAGCTGAGTGATTAAGAAGACCCCCCACCCCCCACCTCCACCCGCACACTTCTCCTTTCCCCTGAGACCCAGAGCTCTGATCAGCTCTGCAGTGAAAACCTCAGCTCACATTCTCACTCTGGGTTAGTTAGTCAAGCCTGGTTAGTTGTGTAATTCTCGAAGCACTAGTCATCTTGGACTAGTCTCGGCATGTCTGCGTGACTCAATCAGCTGTTTCTGTCAGAGTGAACACAAACATACATGCGCCGTGCTGCTGACTCAGCCCAGACTCAGCCCTGTTAGGCCCTGATAGGCCCCAGTCAGGCTAACCCGGGTCGTTTAGGCTGGTCTAGTCCTGACATGTCTGAGCAGCTCTATAAGAGGCTGCAGCTTCCCTCTGCTGCCCTCTCAATGCACTTTATCTGCTTTTTCTTGCACAGGATGGATTGCTGAGACACTTTACTTCAAAAAGATTATTATTTATACAGGTAAGAAGACTTTTATTTCTTCTTTTACATAATTCAATGACTTAATTTTGTCCAAACTGATTAAAAAAAAACAGGTCAGTAATTCTTACAGCTGTGATAAAACATAATGCTATGATTATACAGCTCTGTTTTTTGAAAATGCTGTCATGAAACTAACAAAATATGAGTATTTTAAGTTGAAAATATCTCATATGTTGGATTCCAGCCAAAATGTGTTGTAACTTATAATTGAAGAAAATGACACAAGTTGCTGTTAGGATTAAAAGTCATGGGGTTGTCAAAACTCTACCTCTGATTCTGTAAACTAATGCACACTAACACAACTTTCCTGCAGCCAATTCTGCGGCCAAATATTCATTATTAAATGCATAGATCTAGTTTGAAGCTCCTTGCATGTACATAAAGAAACTTAACACTGTCAAAAACAGATGCATTAGTTGAATAGTTGAGGTAATATTTGTAATTCAGGGATGTTTTGAAGGCTGGACTTTTTGGTGTTACATATTTTCTCACCAGGAAATTAATGTTGGATATAAAAGGCTTATTTTCTTCTTGTTGCTGCTGTTGTTGAACTTTAATCTGGCTCTTGAAATAAGCCTGTCAATCACTTTTGACAGGGTCGGGCATCTCGAAGTTGCAGGTATTTTGCTCTGCAGTAGTTGTAAAAGTTGACATTTCAGTCTTGTATGATTCAAATAGAGGTTTTAAAATAGGATGTAACCTAACACCACAGAACATTTTGTGCAGACCGGCTGTGCAGGAGGACAATGCTCATACTCATGTGTTGAAACGTCGTTCATCAAATTAGTTACGGATGTATTGGAGGAAAAAGATGGTCAGAGGCTGCAGGGTGTTGATCAGCTGTCTTTACTGACACAAGCTGAGGCTTTTATAACAACACTGTGGGACTGTTTCTTGGGCCGTAGCCATAAGGAAATGACATGTTTGAGGGCAAGTTTCATTTTCACAGGAATGTCTGCAACAAGATGCATCACAGTCCTCACATCTTTATCCAGCAGAGGAAATAAATGTGTTATAATAAAGATGATTCTCAAAGAGGGGAACTGCAGAAAACATCACTTACACTAAGACTGGGAAGATAATTGCTAATGAGATGAAATCAAAATATGGATGCTTCGATTTTCTAATCAGAGACAGTGCAATATTTCTTGAACCTCAAATGTGTCAGAAATAAAGAATAATAAATATGGGACAAAAAAGCAGGGGAGCAATAAAAATAAATAAAAACTAGTTGAAGGTGGCAAAATATGCCAAAAAGCAGAGGAAATTGGCAAAAAAAAATGGGAGAAATTAAAAAAAAAAATAGTCACAAGGGAAAAGAGATGGTTAAAAAGAAGTGGCGATTGGTTAAAAAATAGCCAAATGCAACCAAATGGCTAGACAGTTAGGATAAAACTTGAAGAAATAGGCAAAAAAGCGGCAAACAAGGAGTGAAAAGTGATTAAAAAGGACAAAAAGCTAAAATAAATGGCAAGAAATTTGGGAGATAACTTAGAAAATACTCAGAAGTGAAATAATCATCTGAAAGTGGAAAAAAAGTGACTAAAATGGGCAAAAAAAAGATATGTAATGGGTTGTTGTTGTGCAGTAATTAATGTCAATTTTCATTTCTTGCAATGTGTTTGTTTAAAAACACATGAGATATGAGACTTAAATAAAAGTAATCGTAATTAGAGTGTTTATGCAAATTATTCAGCCCAGGTTGGTTCAGGTCAGGTCAAAGTGTGAGTGTCATGACTTGTTGTAGAGAACAGAAAGATTTGTTTTTTTACACCCCAAAAGAGGCCAGAACAGGATTAAAGCAGCACAAAATCAATGAATCTGGAGCAAATGGCCTTTGTTAGCACTGTTGTGATTATCTGTCATCTGACAAGTTCATCAATTTATGGATTATACTTTTATTGTTGGTAGATTATTTGCGGTTATAAGATTCAAAAGTCTGGACCAGGCAGAGAACAGAGTGTTCGTGCAAATAAGAGATTTCACTTTGTGGGCTCCCAGATATTAAAAGATTTAACCTCAATTTAGTCAGAGAGGCTTCTTTTATTTCTTTTTTTAAATTATTTTTTGCGTGCAGGATCAAATATAATCACTGATGCGACCTATTTGTGTGTTTGTTTCCAGGAACCTTCAGCGTCACCATGTCAGCTGACGGGGAGCTCAACACCAGCGCTGCTGACGACAACAAACTGGTGAGAGCAGCTTCTGACTGACTCCCTGTACATCCTGTTATTATCGCTGAGGACTTTTAACACTCACTGAGAGACTGTTTCACTAATCATCTTTCTGTTTCTGTGCTCAGGTCAGACCAAAGGTAGAGTTTCAAACTTTGCTGCAGCTCGCTGGAGCCACTAAAGATGTTTTCACCATGAAGGAGGTAAAACCAGAGTGAAAATAGTGTAGACCTGTGCTTAGGGCTGGGTTAAATCACTAAAAAAGATACAAGTGTTTCATATCGGTCGACATCGAGTTTTCTTTACCTATTTAAAACAGGGGCCTACAGTTAAGCCCTGCCTGTGATAAACATGGAAAATTAACACTTTGTTTATGAGTTATTTAACTTTTTAGCCTGATCAAACTCAGCATCAACCCCCCGTCTTCCACAGGTGATGTTTTACCTCGGTCAGTACATCATCCAGAAGCAGCTTTACGACCAGAAACAGCAGCACATTGTCCACTGCTCCCAGGATGCACTGGGGCAGGTGCTGGGAGTCGACAGCTTCTCTGTTAAAGAAACTCGGTGAGCGTGATTACGTCTCTTCTATAGCTGCAAAATTGAAGTAATGGTAAGTTTCTGTGTGTAACCTAGCTTTTTTTTTTTTTACAGAGTTTTGTTTGCGATGATTACCAAGAACCTGGTGGCTGTTAGGAGCCAAGGTAAAAAAAAAAAATCTTTATATCACTTTATCTTCTTATTTTTTTGGACCAGTTTTGGTGCCTTGAATCTCAGTTCCACACAGTTACTTGCTCAACTAAACTAATATATGCCCTTTTTTTTTTTTTACTTATTTGACTCTCATCGGTTTCTTCACTCTTTTTGGTTTGCTCCTTCTTTGATCCTCCTGCTCGCTGCTTTGATTCTGTCTTAACTGAACCATCTTCATCCTTTTCTCTCTCTCAGAGTCACAACAAAGCTTGAGTGAATCCCAAAGTAACAGTCAGACAGAAAGAGGGACAGAGGTAAGACCCAACTGCAGGTGTTTACTTCTGTGTTGAGCGCTAGTACATTACACTAGTTAAAAAATAGTTTATTTGAAAATATGAGAAAGACTTGATAACATAATCCAGGTCTGGTTGATGAAATACTCTGTCCTTGAAGTGGTTTCAAAATAAAAGTCCCAAAATTGTATTTTTTTTCTTTGATGGTCGCTCCAAATAAGAAAATATTCAGCCAACTTTTGTTTGTGTATTATGATTAAAATTAAAAGCCCAAATGCACCATAATTTTGTCAGTGAATGAAAAACATGTTACAAATTATGCCGAATAGGGCAATGGATGTATTTAGATTGATTTAAATTGATTTTAAACCAGTTGTCCAAATAGTACTTGAAGCTGGACGGTCGGCCCAGATGATGTTTTGACACTTCAGAGCAGAGAAATTACCAACAACTAAAATGTTAAGAGAAGTTGGAGTGTTTAAGTAAGCACCACCTCATTGAACCACAAATATTTTTGTTTCAGGAGGCAGATTCAGAAAGTCGCTCATCATCACCCGACAGGAGAAGACAAAGGAGGAGGAGGAGAAGAAGTCGCAGGAGCAGTGATCCAGGTGAGATTTTTTTAGTTTGTTTCAGGTCAAAAAAATCAAAGTAGTGATGACTTAGAGGCTTAAATTCTGCTCGTCTCCTCTCCTCAGGCCCCTCCAGCAGTTTGGAAAATAACGCCGAGGACGACTCTGAGGAGGAAGAGGAGGACGGAGGGAGGAAGAGGATGCGGTCTGACAGCTACTCCCTGACCTTTGATGAGAGCCTGTCCTGGTGTGTGATTGGTGGACTGGGGAGTGTGAGGGACAGACACAGCAGCCAATCATCGGACACGCACAGCTCGGTGAGTTTTATACTGCTCCAAAAAGCGTCAGTGTTTATGCACTTTTCTTTTTTGCCCTAAATCGAGCTCTTTGGTTGATAATGTGTACTTTATGTGTGTTTTCAGTCTGTGAGGTCAGAGATCATGGTGGCGCCTTCGGACTCAGACAGCGACAACTTCAGCGTAGAGTTTGAGGTGGAGTCCGTCGACTCTGACGACTACAACGAAGATGATGCTTCTCTGTCAGCGGACGACCAGGTGAGCATCCACACAAACCCCTCATGGATGAACAGGTTTCTCTGACACGACTTCTCCATAACTCCGCCCCTTTCTTCTCCTCCTTGTGTGCAGGTGTACGAGGTCACCATCTTTGAGGAAGAGGAAGAGTCCTTTGATGAAGACACAGAGATCACTGAAGCTGTGAGTGTGACGACAAACACTCATTAAAACCTCTCCCCTTTGTTTTTGCACTCTAACCCCATGTGTGTGTGTGTGTTCCTAGGATTATTGGCGGTGTACGGAGTGTGAGGAGCTCAATCCTCCTCTGCCCAGACACTGTCTCCGCTGCTGGACTCTGCAGCAGGACTGGTTGCCTAAAGACCCCTCAAAGTCTGCCTGCTCCAGTCCAAAGGCTTTCCCTCCAAAACCAACCGACCAATCAGGTGCCAAAGAAGCATCAGGTACGTCAGCTTTACCTTTAAGGTACCCAGAACTATCCGTTTATATTCGTACTGTGTGAACAAGCGTTTCCAAATCCTCTGAGGGTATTAGGGCTGAACATCTTGCAAAAATGAACTAATTGGGATTATTTTTCTTTTCATGCAACTTCAATTTATTGTGCGATTATTTTTAGGTTCCACATCTTTCGTGTTGTTGATATTAATTGCTGCATTGGAGGGGATGATACATTTTTATTATCCTTGCTTTGAATAAGAAAGACACATTCATGAGGGAGAGAAGAAGATTTTTTTGTTCAGAAATAACTGTGTCTGCCTTTATAGGAAGATCTCAAAACTTAAAATGTCATGAAAAATTCAAATATTCATCACTCTTTCCTGAAAATCAACCTGCTACGCAAACCCAGTCACTTTCTGGCAACTTTCCAAGCTTGTTTGGTTGACGCACAAGGTGGTTCTTCTCGTCTCTGTTGGTTAAATGGTGATAATTTGTCAGGCTGCTGCTGCATGACCGTGTCATGTCGTTCCTGCTCTTTCAGCCATTTAATCACTTACTCTCTTTCGTAGCAAGTGGCACAAAAATGTCAATTTGCTTTGAAAAGAGGGAGGACAACAACTATCAGCCAAAATGACTTTTGAGAAGTCCTGGGGACGATGAATGTCCAGACATCTCTAGGTAAAACAGCAGCAGGGCAGCCTGTTTTTAGCCTCGCGGAGGTCTGCTGTCTCTTTGCAACACTTGGTAACATGTGGGTGGTGCATTCAGGAATGTTGGGATTTTCTGTACTACTAAATGTGACTGGGGTTCCAGTGGCTGAAATAAAACGACACAAAAAGGTCTAATTTCTCCTTAATAATTATTATTAAAAAAAATATTTTGTTGATGAAGAGTTGGGGTGAATTCCAATTCCTGTCTTAACCCTCAATCTTAACCCTCAATCTCAAAATGCGCGCTCCCGCGAAGTGTAAGTGCTGTCCCGATTCTCAGAATGTTAAGGTTGAGGGTTAAGTTTGAGGCTGTATCTCCCTCAATACTGAGATTTTCCGACACCACCCTTGGGACTAAGGGACATCCAGAATGCATTGCGTATTGTCGGTAAATAAACATGGCGTCCAAAGCGGCAGAGAAGGCGAGCTACAAATATAGTATTTTCTTTGTTAATGGAGATATAAATATTACGAAAACCATTGTGTTATCTTAGTTTAGACCCATTTTATGGATTATTTACCTCGTTGTTGCATAACATTTTTTTTATTTTATGATCTTTTGTCAATAGCGTCCGGTGCGGACAAGCCATTTTGCTAAAGTTAGTTAACGTTACAAAATGGTCATTTTTCTCCGTGGTAATGTAATTGTTTATCAAGATAACAGCCTATATAACATGCTTGGGCCGATAATGGTATAAGATGACCGGGCTAATGTCATCTCCTGTAGCCGCAGAGTTATGTAACAATAGTTATAGCTGGTGTTTATCTTTCAATAAACTATGGTTTGCTGTGACAGCTGAATATGTCCGTGGTTGTGTTATTTATACAGATATTTTTTTGATAACGCTAACCGAAGGAATAACTGACAGACAATCCACAACAATTTCATTTGCATTTAAGGGGTGTCCCATTTCTAAGTCACAAGATAGCCCTTAACACTTGGTTTTGAGGGCTACTAAGATTGAGGGTTGAGCTTGAGGGTTAAGAAAGGAATTGGAATTGGGCCTTGGCACCCCTATGTGTGGAGCATAAATCAACTACTGCAAAAAAAATTCTGACACATCTGACAGACATATTCCAGTGTCTGCGATTAGAATATCAAAGCAGAGGGAAGGGGGTGTGACGAGTTCTCGTGTCATGACATCTCGCGAGATTAAATCGTGACGATATTTCTCATTTAAGTGAAAAACTTTCTCGCGGGCACAGGGGAAGCTCATCAGACTGTGAGCAATTCGATTTTCTATTTGTGATCTGACTCTCGTCTGGTGAACTCGGTCTCGTGTCTCGTGTCGTCTCGTGAGCTGAGTGTATCGTCACACTCCTACCAGAGTGTTTTATCAAGTACTTCAGTTAAAGGTCAGTTGTGGAGGTCTCACTGTTTTATTGTTGTTGTTTATTTTTGTTTTAAGCAGCAGCAGTTTCCCCTGCTTCAAACTTTGAGTCGTACTAACTTCACCTCCTCTCTCTTAGGATCTGATGTTGAGGATAATGAAGGAGTCGATGTCCCAGATGGAAAAAGAGCAAAAACTCCTCCTCTGTCGCAGTCCCTGTCTGACTCCGCCTCCTCCGCCACCAACTCCCAGGAGCTCTTCTCCTCCTCCTCTCAGCCTTCCTCCTCCTTATCCTCGGTGCAGCAGAAGCTCTGGAGCCCAGACTCCCAGCCCTCCTCCTCCCTGGACTCTCAGGAGCTCCTCTCATCTTCCCCCGCCGCACCTCCTCCTCCTCAGCCTCCGCCGGCTGTACCCGAGCTGGACCGCAGCGTTTCGGCAGAGTGGCGCCTCCCGGACTCCTGCCTGGACCCGTGTGTCATCTGTCAGTCTCGGCCGAAGAACGGCTGCATCGTTCACGGACGGACCGGACACCTCATGTCCTGCTACGTGTGCGCGAGGAAGCTGAAGAAGAGGAACAAGCTGTGTCCGGTGTGCAGGCTGCCCATCCAATCAGTCATCCTCACCTACATTAGCTGAGAGATGCTGTGACTCCGCCTCTTCTCACCTACCTCAGCTGAGACACCAGTCGGCCCTCACCCCCCCACACACACACATCCACCTCTTATGAAGGTCTCCCCGACTTTAACAAGCAGCTGTTCAAAACCAATCTGTCCAAACCCCAGTTCACAGTCAAGTTCAAAACACATCAAGAATTTAATGAAATAATAGCAAAATCTTAAAATTTCTTTCTTTAGTCAACAGGCACATAGATAAACATCTTTCTTTCTTTCTTTCTTTCTTTCTTTCTTTCTTTCTAAGAAGCTGGTGTGTTGGCATTTATCAGTTTTTAACTTCTATTGGCAAAGCTCACGGAGAAACCAAAACCAAAAGTTCATCTTGCAAGACTTTCACACTCCGCTAAGAGACTAATGAACTTTGAAATGTTTGAAAAAGCTTACACAGATCTATTACCAACTAATTATTTTTTTTAATTTCTCATAAAAAAAGCCCCTTGTAAGAGCTCTGGGGGATTTCTTTTGAGAGGATTTCTTAGATATTGATAAGACATAAGACAGAAAAGAAGGCACAGAAAAAGAGGAGGTTGTGTCACAGGCTGATGCCAAGAAAGTTTTGCCGTTGGTTTTGGGTTTTTTTCGTGCGTTTTCCAATAACAAAAATTAGACCAATCTCTAAAATGACACTTAAATCTTTGCGTGATCCAATTATTTCTAGTCTCTTTATCTTTCGCAGCTAAACTTACTCACACTTAAAAGGAACAATCCCCATGATTTCCCTGTAGAATATTGGTTCCATATCTTTGATTTGATTTCATCATCTGAATTTGGGTAAAAATATGTGCGATTGTTCCTTTAACAACATTCAGTAATGCTTGTTTTGGTATCGTTCTATTTTATGGGTCTGATTAGTTTATAACCCAGATATAAGTTTTCAGACAATTAAAGAAAAAACTTTGATGTAAAGTAACAATATTCATCTCTAAGGGGAGAAATATTCAACATCACTTGAACATTTTTTAAAGCTGAACTTATTTGTGTTGATAATTAATTTGATTTAATATAAATAGAAGATTATTCTACACAGAAACTATAAATATGCACATTGATATGATTTGTTTTCCCCTTGAGGACAACAAAATGGAAATATTCTTTCTAGGAAATATTTTTAAAGAATAAGTACATTATATAAAATGATGAACCCATAAAATAAAACGTTACCCTTTATTTATTTATAGGTCTGTTATTTCCTCATCCTTTTTTTCAAGAGTTTTCTTGGAAAGAAACGTGCAATTTCAGAATTATCATTTTGAGAATAGAAGTTTATCTCAAAAGAAACAATTAAAAGGATTAATTTATTATTCAAAACTTTTTTTGATAAAAAAATACTTTGAAAAATTTACCTTCTTTCCAGGAAACTGAGAAGAATGATTTAAGAAAACGGAAGGAAATCGCGGCCTATAAAGTTCAGTGTTACTCGATGTCTGTATAGAAGTATTTATTACATTTATTTAAGATGCTCCTGTTTATTTAACAGTCATTTTTTTATGAGCTCTTTGAATAATAAGATGAATATTTGACCTCTAATTTCTAATGTTTGTGTTGAGAATTTTCTGTGAACTAAATAAAAAGTGTGTAATGATTTTGTCTCCTGGGTTTTTTCCACAGAGCCGCACTGACTCTCACATTTCTAAACTTGCACACAAACCCTGAGAATCATATTTAACTTCTGTGTGTGAGGTCTAGATATTACGATTGGAAGCTTATTTCTGTCAGTTAAAACAATAAAAATAAAAATTGGAAATGCTGAGTATTTTTTGCCGATATGCAGACTCAACTTTAAGGGAAAAAAGTCAAAATTCTGAGTTTGTTTCCTCTACTGCAAGGAGATTTTTAAGCAGTTTCGATGAGTTTCACCACGAAGAAGCTTCACTGTGTCTTCATGTATTCAGTCACACCTTTCTGCGCCTGCTCCAACAGTTTGTTGCACAATTTCAGTTTGTACAGTTGGCGATGTGTTGAGCCATCTATCACCTGAAAGAAAAAAAAAACAGCCACAAAATTAAAGAGGTGTTAACAGCTCTAGAATAACCTTTAACAGGAAAAACTTTGTTCCTTTGTTGTGGTTTTGTGGAGAAACTGACCTTTTTATTCTTAGAGGCATTATCCATGACTATCCTCCATAACCTCTCCATGTCCTGGAAAACTTTCTCTTCCGCTGGCAGCTCTTGTTTCATATCATCAGAGCTGAAAATGGGCTTCAGGTGCAGCCAGGATTCCTGACATGTCATCCACTCCTTTAGCACGGCCTGAAACAGCAGGAGAGGACAGAATAAAGACACATGATGATGCATTTAATACAGGACAGAAAACTGAAAGTTAAAAATTGCACTACGCACAAACAACCCTCTACCCTCTAAGAATAAGAGATGAGAATGATCTAATGGAGTCAGACGCATTAATGAGGCTCATTGTAGACCTAAGGTGGTAAAAGGCTGATCAGCATCTTTTATTGATCTGATGTCTGTATAAAACTTAGATACAAACTGAAGTTACAGCAAAATAAATTAAAAAAAGAAGCATTTTGCGGCCCTGACTTTCAAAAATACTATCCTTGTTTTTGCATCGTTTGTACAACTTGCTCTATGACATTTTGATTAAATAACCAAACATTGATTTTACAACAAAGATTAAACAGAAAGTGTCAGCTACACAAAAAAATTATAGAGATGAAAGTTTGTCCCAAAGCTTAACACTTTAATTTAACCCTTCACCCCTGAGTGAGTGAGTGAGTGAGTGAGTGAAGAGTATATAAATAGGTGAGTGAGTGAGTTAGTAAGTGTATGAGTGAGTGAGTGAGAGAGTGTGAGAATGAGTGAGTGAGTGAGTGAGTGAGTGAGTTAGTAAGTGTATGAGTGAGTGAGTGAGTGAGTGAGAGAGTGTGAGAATGAGTGAGTACACCAGGAGTGAGTGAGTGAGTGAGTGAGTGAGTATATAAATAGGTGAGTGAGTGAGTTAGTAAGTGTATGAGTGAGTGAGTGAGTGAGTGAGTGAGTGAGTGAGTGAGTGAGTGAGTGAGTGAGTGAGTGAGTAAGTGAGTGAGTGATTGAGTGAGTGAGTGAGTGAGTGAGTGAGTGTGTGAATGAGTGAGTATATGAATAGGTAAGTGAGTGAGTTAGTAAGTGTATGAGTGGGTGAGTGAGTGAGTCAATGAGTGAGTGAGTAAGTGAATGAATGTGTAGGTGAATGAGTGAGTGAGTAAGTAAGTATATGAGGAGTGAGTAAGTGAATGAATGTGGGTGAGTTAGTAAGTAAATAAGTAGGAAGGAGAGTGAAAGAGTGAATGTGTAGCTGAGTAAGTGAGTGAATGAGTGAGCAAGTGACTGAGTGTGTGAGTGAATGAGTGAGTGAGTATATGAGGAATAAGTGATTGAGTGTATATATGAGTAGGTGAGTGAATGAGAGTGAATTAATGTGTGTGTGAGTAATGAAATGAGTGAGTATATGGGGAGTGAGTGAGCGAGTGAATGAATTCTTGAGTGAGTGAATGGGGAGTGAGTGAGGAGAGAGTGAGTGAGTGAGTGAGTACCTGAGTTATTCTGAGTTTCTCCTCCCACTTCTGGATTCGTCCTTTAAAAGTTTTGACAAAGGGAGAAGAGTTCAGGCTCTGAGTCCTGACTTTGTGTTCGTCCAACAACCTGAGAGCTTCATCTGGATTCTTCAAGATGAAAGTGTTTGTCTCCTCGTAGGGCAACATTTCAAAGAACATTTCTGACCATTCCTGCTCCATCTTTTCCAGGGCCTTTAACAGAGAATGGAAGCAACATCAACACTTTTCTTGTTGTTCACTCTCTAACATTCTTGAGTGTAAATTCAGCCTTTATATCAGAGAAAACTCATGTTGACTTTGCCTCTTTTATTAGGATTATATGGTCTTTGAGTTTTGCTCTGGTACCTGTTCAATAGCCATCTCTTTCTCAGCCACTTCAACGACACGGTCGATGTCATCGAAATGACCCTTAAGGCCGAGCTCCAGGCAGCGAGAGAAACTCAGGTCAGCGCTGAGTTTCCCCTGAACCCGTTCTGAAAGCATCTCCCAGTGACGGCCTCTCATCCCCGCGCTCCTCAGGGCACCAATCAGAGATTTTTGGGGGAGGAAGTCTTCAATTCTTCTGCAGATTATCGTTGCCACCGACTGACAGTCTGTTACACAGTTTAACATGAAAGAAGCCAAGAAACGACACATCGAGTTATTTTATTATAACTTTGGTTTTCTGTCATAGAATTGATTGAAAGTTACACGGGTGGTTCCATGTGATGCTATTTACATGTAAAATAAGTTATTGCTATAAATGCTAAATTATGTATGTTTTATATAACAGGGATCCTACACATGTTATATACTGGTCTTAAATAAATAACTCAGAGGTCTTAAATTTATCAGGGAAGGATTTATTAATGTTTTATTATTATTATTATTATTGTTTTTTTTTTGCGAGACTTTTCGAGAAGAAGATTTAGAGTGAAAACTGTCTCAAAAGCTGCTGATATAATTTATCTGCATCCTAGTTAGACAGTCTATGACTATGGATCACTGTTTGCACTTTTACATGCAGATGTTAACCAATGAAGCAACTTTATGTTCAATAACAAGTCAAAAAGTAAACTTGAATGAGTCTCATTAAGTGACACATGCTATGATTTGGCTTATATGCCATATTTATGTGTGTTTGGTCTTGGATTTCATTCAAAGTGGCATTAAAAAGGTCTTAAATTTGACTTGCCAAAAGCTGCACGTACCCTGATATGAATTTATATCATCTTCCTGCCATTAAAGAAATTGAAATGATTCAAAATTATATCCTGCTATATGTGATATTACATCAATCTATGCACCTCAAATAACTACAACTGAATATTAGGACCACATTAAGAATTATTTATTTTTTTACTTCATATTTTAAAACGAGATCCAATCCGAAATTAATTATTTTACAACGAGAATAAAGTCAAAATTAATTATTTTACAACGAGATTAAAGTTGAAATATAATCGGGGACAGTCTACAAGGAGGAGGAAATGAGGACCACGGAGCTTTTCATCAAATTATGCTTTAACTTGGGTTTTACAAACAAGAAGATACTTCAACTTTTAGCACATCAGCATCAGTAAAATAATTAATTTCGACTTTATTCTTGTAGTAAAATAATCAAATTCCACTTTAATCTCTTGTAAAATATGAAGCAAAAAAATAATGATTCTTAATATGGCCCTAATAGTCCGTTGTAGATAAAAACCTCAGAACAAAATTTTGTTTTTAGAATTTTTGCTTTTTACTTAATTTAAATAAGATCTATCATACCATCAATCACAAAAATAATTTGTAATATATGTTAATATGTCGGAAACATCTTCACAAAAATGGGAAGAAAAATTTCAGAGGGAATTATTCACCTTGTACTTTATAAGCATTAGAACAGACAGTGCAGAGTAAATGTGAAGACAGCCAGAGGGTTAAATGGTGAAACATGTGACGTACCAGGAATTTCCTTAAACTCTTGGATACATTTCTCCATGGCCTCGCGAGCTTCTGTGACTTTGCGCTCAAGCCGCTCAGGTAAAACATAGGACAGGGGACCATTGAACCAGTGCTCGTGCCAATATAACCAAGAAGCTGTGGTGATCCAGAGGTCTTTGAAGGGCTGGAAGTCCTGGACCAGTTTATGCAGACGATTGTACTGTCAAACGTTCACAAAATGAGGCATGAGAAAAGTATTTTAATTTTAATGTGATAGAAGCATTTTCAAGACGATTTCATTTGTTTGTTTCTCTTTTACTTACATTTGTGACAGGAATACCGAATAGGCGCTCTCTGATGTTGTAAGTTTCAGCCAGTGTGAGGCACTCCTCAATTTGCCTGTTGGTTTGCTTCATCTTATCTGCTAACTCAGTGGCACGATCGATTTCTGTGTGGCTTGCAAACCCGGCGACCAGAATCTAACAACAAAATTGAAGAGATTTAGACTGAAATCTTCTCAGTTTATGTTGAAAAATGAGAAAAACACACTGCCCGGCCAAAAAGGTCACCACCAATGAATTTATTCCCATCCACTGTTGCATTAATTTATCGCCAAGATCTTGTTTCAATGATGGTAGAGTCTGACCGCTGTGCAAAACCTTCTCCTGCACATCCCAAAGATTCTCAATGGGGTTAAGGTCTAGACTCTGTGGTGGCAAATCTATGTGTGAAAAAGATGTCTCATGCTCCCTGTACCACTCTTTCACAAGTTAAGCCCCATGAATCCTGGCATTGTCATTTTGAAATACGAAGAGAAAGATCATTGATGGGGAAAACTGGTCATTCAGTGTATTAAATTAGTCAGCTGACCTCATTTTTGGGGGGAAAAATGTTGCTTAACCTAGACCTAAGCAACTGCAGCAACCCCAGATCATGGCACTGCCTCCACAGGCTTGTACAGTAGGCACTAGGCATGATGGATGCATCACTTTACCTGCCTTTCTTCTGACCCTGATGCGCCCATCACTCTGGAACAGGGTCAATCTGGACTTGGCTTTACAGTTTTTCACCCAATTTTAGTAGTTTCTACAATCTCTTTAGATGTTTTCACTGCTTGATGCCAATGATTCGACGCTTCCCAAATAGATTAACACCTTTTCCACAACCACAGGATGTGACTTTCTCCATGGTCCTGCTATATAATAACCGCCCATGCAGTAATTCTCCAGTGGGAAGCTTGTGCTTATTTGCTTAGTTAAATCCAGGTAGCGACCGTTTTTATGGCCAGGCTGTGTAATTCCCAACCTTACGACAAATAGACAGAGATCTGCAAAGCATAAATTATTGAGGTTGATAACACATGCAAAGGCTGCTGACCTGCAGAGAAGTCAGACGCTCCTCAAACTTATCCTGGTCAGCGAGTTGTATTTCCCTGAACAGTTGCTCGTTTTTTTCATTTTGAATTGCAACATCTTCCATCTGATTGATTATCCTCTGTGGCCACCCAATGGCTGTCCATCTGCATGGATAAATAGAGTATTTACAATGCAACTCCTCACTTCTTTGTTCAGTGTCAGCCTACCCAGTACTTCGTTTTCCCAATTGATAAGACAAAAGTAAAACAGGGTTGTTTTTAAATCGACCGAATGAACAACACTTACTTTTTGTCAAAATCCTCATTTGAAATACAATACAAAAACTTGTCCAGTAGGCTGTAGTCTGTCAGGGTCTTTCCAAGGAGCTCCTATTCAGAAGAGGTGTGTGAAAACATTGAAGATTTTTTACCAAAGTAATGCTTTTAATGGAATACAAGACAAATGCCCACCTTGTAAACAATGAGCTTTTCAGGGATTTGCTTCATAAAGTCTCTCTTTTCAGTCAGCTCTTCAATGCTACTGGGTTTCTCATTCAGCTTTCTGCTGATTTCACTACACTCTTCACATGCCTGCAAACAGATGGGATAAAAATTTCAGACAAGTTGGTGTGTGATGTGTAATTCTGCTGAAAAGAAATTCATAATACGCTTACAGTAGAAACTGTATCTTCAGCTAAATAACTCACATCATCAACTTGCTTGCGTAACTTCTGGGCAAAAAGCCTCAACCTTGCATTGGCCAGAGCCTTTTTCTTGTCAGACAGAACTTTACGCACAGTTTTCACATGGACAAGAAACGGACCAATGACGATTGAGAGTGGCAATGAGCGTTCAATCAGCTCCTTGTCTTGGAGATATTGTTCCACCTCTGTTTTCACTGTTTCAGCAATTACGTCATCATTTAAATGAGCCCTGGTAGAAAAGATACAAGTTATTCAATCAAACAAGAAGGACAAGCTGAATGTAAGGTCCACAGACTTGAGTGGTAACTACACGACTTATTCTAACTTACTTTATGTGATTGTTTACGTCCAGGTTATGTAGCTCCAAATATTTCTTATATTCAGCAGCGTAAGCCCGGAGAGGTACGGCTGCATGTATCAGAGCGATGCGGACCTTCTCTTTCAGCTCAACAACAAGTGGTTCCCACACTTTCACTGAGTCGAGTGATTCCTCGTCGCTCATGAACAACTTCGTCATCACCAACTGGTACAAGTGGAAAAAGATAAAGTTAAATCCTCAGCATCGTTTTCATCATCAGTATCATAAATCAAGAAAGATGCCAGAGAACAAGTTTTACATTCTCATGTTTGCATTTTTTCTTGGATAATCTATAAACTAAGCAATGAAATATATTTTTGTTCACCTTATCAAGCCGTTGTATATGATATGTGGCTGAAATAGCCTTATCAAACATGCTAATGAGAGATTTCTCAAAATTCCCAGGAGGAGTGCTGTAATGGACCCCAGTCTGATCCAGAACCAAGTCCAACAAGAACAGAGGGTTTTCCTTTGGCCTTGTTTAAGAGAAAATTTCAGAGTAATGAATACAACATGCATGACAGATACACGTTAGTTTGAATGTTTACACTGCAAAAACGGAAATCAAAGCAAGTCATTCCGTCTTATTTGTAGTAAAAATTGTCTTATTGTTCTTAATTTGAGCCACATTCACCAGACCAGGTCATAAAAATGTCTTATTTCAAATTTTTTAAGACAAAAATGAGGTGTAAATTGCTTGTAACGAGTCAAAAAAATCTGCCAATGGGATAAGATGAATTCGCCCGGGAAGTTTCTTGAAATTAGAAAGATGTCTTAAAACAAGAATCTTTTATCTTATCCCATTGCCGTTTGTTTTTTTTTACTTGTTACAAGCAATTGATGCCTCATTTTTGTCTTTAAAAAACTTGAAATGAGACATTTTTACGACCTTGTCTAGTAAATGTGGCTCAAATCAAGAAAAGTAAGACAAATTTTACTAAAAATAAGACATAAGGACTTGCTTAGATTTCAGTTTTTGCAGTGTATACACTCCCTGGCCAAAAAAAAAACAAAATCGCCACAATTATTTAACTAAGCACACTGCAAATATTTTTGCACTTGCCAAGATTTAAAATCTGAGTGATGGGCGCATCAGGGTCCAACAAAATATTAAGTGGGGACTTTTTTTTTAGCCAAGCAGTGTATTTTGAGATTTGTATCATTATCCTACTTGTAAGCGCAGGTGATGAGGTCGTTTCCCCAGACCAGGTCCTGAGGACACGTCAGCACGCCATGACAGGCATCAAGGAGAATCTGAGTCAGACTGAGCAGTGAATCCTCCACAAGAGTGCGAACACACTCCTGCATTTTGATGCGCACCATAACCAGTAGTCTGTAGAGCCTGGTGAACTTAAATAGGTCCCAGGATGACTGATCCAGGTTGTAGTCGCCCCCACGAGAACTCCCCAGATGGGACTGTAAGCTGTCACTCATGTCTCTCACCCATGTCTCCTTTAAATAAGTGTGTATCTGTGGACAGAGAAAGAGGTCGAATCTAGGGTTTTGCATCAGGGGTCAGTACCAGACAATCAAACCAGCATGCTGTCATACCCGATAATGAATTTCAGACTGAATGGATTCAAAGTCGTGGAGTTGCAGTGGTTCAAATTCAGGGATGGAAAAAAGTTTCATGGCTGCTACTTTCTCACACTTCTGCCATATTTCAGTTCTTGCATTGATCACCTCTGGCCTTCTTAGCAGGCTCTTATGGAAAAAAGCTGCTTTGTAATTCTTATATTCAAAGTAAGGCACTGGAACACACCCTGTATGTAGACAAAAAGTAAAGTTCAGATTCTGAGGATGAATGTTGTGTAATATGGAGTATATTTTACAGATCGTCAAACATATGAAATTCTTACCTGTTTGTGGCACATACTCAGGATCTTTCTGTGGCAGAGTGATGTGGGGAAATTCCTCAGGTTCCTTCCCAACTATGTGGTCAAAGTTCAAGCTGTCTATTGTGCGGGTATATCCCCGTTTGACCTCCTTCTCCAGGTCCCCAAGACACCTTTCTACCCTGAACACATAATACTCCACTAAATCAACTTGGTGTTTAATGTTTCTACTACCAGGAATCTATTCAAAAAGTATGCAAAAGTAAAAACATTACACTTTCAATACTTACATTTTAAGGTTAAGTCCTGGGGCTGAAGTAGCGCGCCTTTTCATACGCTTCAGACTCTGGTCATGAAGAGATGGTGCTCCAGAATAGATGGGCATGTAGTCCACACCTGAATCGTACGTAAACAGAGCTACAGCGTTGTCCTTCTGACTCAGTGCGTGGTGGATACGTTCCACAAAGACACGTGGATCTTCAGCAGTGAAACACAAACGTATTCGGGGAACCCAGTATCCAGTGTTTGCTTGTTTGGTGGTTTTTGCTGTGAAACAGAATAACACAGAGAGATGCAAACAAACTTAAGTATGCAGGAGTCAAAGATAAAGTGGTAAAACTTTTTGTTTCAAAAACAAAAATATCCCTCAACACCTGTTGGCATGGTGATTTGCTCAACTTTCTGCACAAGGTACTGATATTTCTCCCTGCTGAAGTCAAGAACGACAACTGGATGCCAGCTGAAGTCTTGAGTGCTGGTTTCTGAGTCATTTTAAAAAGAGAGAAAAGAGAGTAAACAGAAACAACCAGAATTCCAGCCTCTGCTTATAGACAAGTTGAGGACATCTCACTAGAAGTAATCCAGTGCGCTGTTGGCAGCAGGGCTTTTCCACAGACAGTGTTTTTGTCGTGTGTTCCTGCTTTGCACAAGGCAAGCCATTCTTCTGGAGTCCTGCAGTCGTAGTCCTCATTGTCAAATATCTAGGTAAGAAACATTGGGAAGATGAGTGAGGAGTAAAGCTGTGTTCTGATGTGCAAAAGAAACTGAATTGCATTGGAAAAGAGTACAGCAGACAATACAGAATGGACAGCATGGCTCCGCATTTTACTGCTGTATGTTACTGGAGCTGCCAATGTGCAGCCAGATTCTACAGGTAACAAAAAAAGCAATAAACATAAAGATATATATTTTCTTTTCTTTTGAAGGTCTAATCTCTTTTTGGTTCTTTCTCCCAAAGCTTCTCATAACCCTGATAAAAACTACATACAAACGGCAGCTGTTAATCATCATAAAATGAAACTTATAACCCGGTTTTTAACATCAAATAACTAAAAAACCAACACCTCAAACAAAAGAGGACTTCAGAATCATATAGATACTCCCATTCAGAAAGTGTTAGAAATATAAGAAAGTACAAATATAAGCATAAGCATAAGTGTTTTACCCAAAAACTAAAATCTTATCATAAAAATATAAAATAAATTGAAATGTAGAAGAGAATATTAAGTTTGTACATTCTACTTAAAATGTGTGGTAAATACATGATGCGATAGGTATGGAATATTGCACAAGTACTGACAAAATAAATTATATATTATGGATATTGCACAGAGTACTGACATTATTATAGGTAATTTTAGAAACAAGGAAAGAAAGGATTTAAGAAACATTACTATGAGGTGTATTATTTTTTTTAAGTTTTACCACCTCTCCACTGGAATGCATGAGGAGATGGGGATTTTGACCTTTACTGCAGCCAGCCACCAGGGGGAGCAGTTTTTGTGAAGACCTCAGTTAGTGCAGACTGTCATGGTGTCCACTGATTGTACAGTCTATGACAATGACTCACCTCTAGGGTGAGTTTGGATGACACAGCCTTGACCTTTATAGTTTCAGGTTCACCGCTGCAATGATATCCCGTCATTAGGTGACTTGAGGTGATGCCCTTGTCTGCCAGAAGCTGCTCCAAGTCCAACGACAAATATTCCCTCTGACATCTATGCAAACAGTATAAATAAGAATTGATCAATCTTGACCACAGAAAATCAGATTCATAAGTGCTGAAACGTCACCTAAGCAGCTTATACGTAACAGTGTCTCTGAGAATAACACTGGGGAACAATTTTTGTTAAGTCAGGTTTGACAGCTGTTCTTGACTAATTTTTGGGTGCAGAATCCAAAACTGATCTCAGTTTTTTAATGGAAGCACAAGAAAATGACTCCTCCCCAGTTTCTCTTCTATAAAACATGTATAACACAAACAATGCATACCTCTCTATCTTTAACTTGCGAGGGATCTGCCCAGGGACAGTTTTGAAAGGCAGCTGGACCTTGAATGGATCTTTGTTCCAGCAGACGTGAGAAAAGAGAGTATTGAAAACAGGGAAAAAGGGAAAAAGAAAAAGCTATTACTCATTTTGACTGAATGTTCATGGTGTATAATTCGTTATCAATAAAATGGCTTGATATTCAAAAAGGTGTGACAACATCATCTTACAAACTGTTTTCCAATTCTTGAACTTTGGAATGGTTTGTCCATGTGTCTTCTGCTCAGCTCCTGGTCCCACCATGGGAGACTAATAAAGAAGTCATAAATTTTAGTAACATCAAGAGCATATCATATTTAAAAACATTGTTTATGCACCTTGAATAAGTAGGAAACATGCATTTCAGGATATGAAGGCTGTGATGAATGAGTTTGTGAGTGTTTACCTGAAACTTTAGAGGACTGACAGCATTTGAGAAGAGGACTGGTGCATTGACAGAGCATCTTCTGACCGAGGGAAGAATATGCTTGAAACTCAGAGAAGGAGGTTTTGGTGGATGTGGAGGTTCTCTGGGAGGATGAGGGACCAAGTCTCCAAATACAGGGGCATTAATCTCATCCATTGTCTAGGAAATAATAATAATAATAATAATAATAATAATAATAATAATAATAATAATAATAATGTCTAAATTCTTGCAGATATTCTAGCATAATTACAAACATTGAATGAAACACTTATTAACGCTTCCATAGCAACAAACCCACAATGTATTGTGCTATTGAGGAGGCCCGTTTGACCTCTTGGAGATACTGAATAGATACTCAAAGATACCTGAAGTTGAAAAAGTAGCTTCATAACCCATACATTTATTTACACACTCCTTTTTTTTTTTTTTTTTTGAGGTGATTATACATAAATAATGTATGGCTGATTTCCGGCAGTAGGAAGCATAAAAAAAGTGTTTATGAAAACATTTTTTTTGTCCATATCATATCAAAAACTTTAAATAAATGTTTATATTGAAAAAGGGGAAAGTTTATAAAAAGCCCCCGGACATGAGTAAAGACGAAAATAGCACGTATTTGTACCTTCAAACATAACAACATTTAAAAAAAAAAAAAAAAAAATCAGTAATATTTCAGTAAGTTCGATAAGAGTGCAAAATCTACGAAAAAGTACATATACAAGGGAAAACATTACCATTGTTGGTAAACCGCGGTGTTAATGGTGATATTTAATTTCTGTTGCCGGCGAAGCGTTAATTAACGGTTCATTAACGGTTTTTTAACGGTCCACAATAAATTGTTGAAAGTTAACGCCAGTTTCTCTGGACACATTCAGGAACTAATTTGGTAAAAAAATAAATAAAAACCTTTAAAATCTGAAAGAATATTTCTAGAAACACGTTGAGAGTAGTTCCTCCCTAAAACATGTTCATATTTTGATACTGTCACTTTAGAAACTTCATTTATAAACACCTTATTTGGGCTAACCATTTTTACTTTTAAAATATTGACACTGCTTCTTCAAGTTTCGACTTTTTTTTTCTCAATTCAATGTCCTTTTAAACAATTATTCAAGATTAAAAAGTCACTGATGAAGAGAATTTAAGATGAAAAGTCCAAATGATGAGATATAAAGTTAAAATTTCTACCTTTGAAGAGCGAAAAAGTGCTATATAACGGTCAAAAACTGATTTGACACAATACTGTAATCTTGTCCACATAAGGTGAGTCTTTGGGTGCTATTATTTTTACTATTCAGGACATTTGGCCCCACAATTAATCACATAGACTGCACGGAATTTGTGGATGTATTTTACGTAATTTTCTTCAAAAGCTCTCGGTTTAAATTTAAGAGTTTAAATTAAAAACAGTTTTTTCTTTTAAGGCATATTTGGTGGTGCCAAAAACGAAGGGTCCTACTTCCGTTCACACGGTAACCAGAGCTAATGACCGATGTTTGTTATGCTACATGTAGCAGGTAAAACATCTTCAATTATTTCGAATTCACACGAAAATTAAAACTTCTGGGGAACTATTTAAATTCTTCTTTACATTTAACTTATATTACGATGACTTTATTCAACCTAACAAGTTGAAAATGTTTATTAATTTTGTGTTCAGTGCGTGAATATATGTGGCCTGGCTAACCGCGCTAGCTCTGTTTTTACAGTTAATACGAGCTTTGACCAGTACAACCGTTACAGGTGTCATGAGTGGATACCCCCACCCCTACCTTCTTTTTTTGAACAAATATTTAGTTTTAGTCGCGTATTTGATCAACCGAGAAGCTTTGAGCACAGCTAACTGTATCTACAAAGCTGAATGAGTTAATATAGCTCCGTGAGCTAAGAGGCTAACGGGAGCTGCTGCGTGGGTGTGTTGTCAGACTCCTTCAAACGGGCAAATATTTGGATAAAAATAAACTTCCAGCCCAATGTATTATCAGTGTTCCCTCAAAACATGTACAAATATCTTTTTTTTTCTTTTTAAAAGCGTATGAAAACGCTTGTACTGATAATATTCGCACATACGCAGGAACAGGTGCGAGAACAGTTCAAGACTGAGGAACTGAAACAGTGTCAATGATCATCAACATTGGAGGTAAACGATGTGTTTTTTCAGGACCGATACCAATAATTCGTTGTCAAGGAGGCCGGTAACCGATATTTAGAGCAAATATTAATTTGCAGTGATAGTGAAAATACTGATATCAAAAATTTTAACACTATAAACGCCAACACTTAACTTTGTTGCTTTTAAATATAAGTTTATAAAAGGGACTTTTAGGAGTCTCTTCGTGATGTTGAGCTCTAGATATATGCCTGAATGTAATCTACAACTTAAAATGAGATTATCAGTTTTAAAATAGGTTATTTCTGAATACTGTTTCTCAGCTTACTTATTGGGTCAAACAGGGCTGAATTGGTTTACAAGTGCACCAAAGTCTCTGTGACAACACCATACCAACAAAGTTGAGCTGTGAGAAGAGAGATCTGTATTTTCTTTGTCACTTTTTTATTCTGCCCTCCCTAGCTATCTGCCAAACTGAGTACCTATGGGTGGGACAATGCTGGAGACAGAGAGGGACACATTGCATTGTGCTTGTTCTAGAAATGCGAACGTGAGTTGTGTTCACAGAGCCAGAGCGATGAGAGTCTGTTATCATCATCTCAGGGAGAGTAAGGGAGAATTCAGCTGAAAAGAGTAAAGCAGTAAACTTTCGAAGAATATTGCAGGAAGCAAAAACACCTCGATATCATTTCTCCCCAATATTGTGCAGCCTTGAGTTTCTAAACACCTGCGTCTCTTTGCTTCTCCTCAGTATGCCTGCTGAACGCAAGCGCTCAGTAAACATGGACGAGAAAGACGTTTGCACCTTCAGCAACAAGGATAAGGAAAAAGAGCGAGACAGCGACAGAAGGCCGGGGTCTGCCCGCGACAAAGTGAAAGACGACGTCAAGATGAGCGGGAAAAAAGACGGTGGGAAGGAGGAGAAGAGAAAGCGCCTTGAGGAGGAAAAGAAGAAGAAAGAGGAAAAGGACCGCAGAAAGAAGGAGGAGGAAAAACAGAAAGCAGAGGAGGAACTGAAGAAGAAAGAGGAGGAGGAGAAGAAACAGCAGGAGGAGGAAGAGAAGAAGATTCAAGAGGAAGAGGCGAAAAGACTGCGAGAAGAAGAGGCAGCCCTCCTTAAGTAAGTCCTAAAGAACTTTGCTGCTGTGGTGTCACAGATATTTGCCACAAATCAGTTCAGAAATAGCAGGAGAATCACAAGTTTGTAACTAAGGAAAAGAAATCCAAATTTCTGTCTCTCTCACTGTTGTCCTCACTCATGTATCTGCTTTGTTTGCTCATCCTTGCAGAGAAAAAGAGGAGGGGCACCAGCTGCACCAGGAGGCCTGGGAGCGCCATCAGTGCAGAAAAGAGCTCCGCAGCAAGAACCAGAATGCCCATGAGGGTCGACCTGAAGAGGCCTTCTTCAGCCGCCTGGATTCCAGTCTGAAGAAAAACACAGCCTTCGTGAAGAAGCTGCGCACACTCACTGAACAGCAGCGAGACTTGCTCTCAAACGACTTTAACTCGTTGAACCTCAGCAAGTACATCGGCGAGGCCGTGAGCTCGGTCGTGGAAGCCAAGCTGAAGATTTCCGATGTGGGCTGTGCTGTTCATCTCTGCTCCCTCTTCCACCAGCGCTACGCCGAGTTCGCTCCTTTACTCTTACAGGCGTGGAAGAAGCACTTCGAGGCGAGGAAGGAGGAGAAGGCGCCTAACGTGAGCAAGCTCCGCACAGACCTGCGCTTCATCGCCGAGCTTACCATCGTGGGCCTCTTCACAGACAAAGAAGGTCTCTCTCTTATTTACGAGCAGCTGAAGAACATCATCAGCACCGACCGTGAGACGCACACACACGTGTCGGTGGTCATCAGCTTCTGTAAGCACTGTGGGGACGATATCGCTGGTCTGATTCCTCGCAAGGTGAAGCTGGCTGCTGAGAAGTTTGGTCTTACGTTTCCCCCGAGTGAGATCATCAGCACAGAGAAACAGCAGCCTTTCCAGAATCTTCTGCGGGAGTACTTCACTTCCCTCACCAAACACCTGAAGAAAGACCATCGGGAGCTGCAGAACACCGAGAGGCAGAACAGGTGAGTTTTGAATTAGCAGATTAATAGTTTTTAAATATTGGAATTGGTGAATATTTACACACACCGCCATCACACTAATATTTTGTTAGACTGCCTTGAACTTTGATTACAGCACAAATTGGCTGTGGCATTGTTTAGATAAGCTTCTGTAATGTCACAAGATTTATTTCCATCCAGCGTGTCATTAATTTTTCGCCAAGATCTTGTCTTGATGATGGGACAGTCTGACCACTGCACAAAGCCTTCTCCAGAACATCCCAAAGATTCTCAATGGGATCAAGGTCTGGACTCTGTGGGGGCCAATCCATGTGTGAATAAGATGTATCATGCTCCCTGAACCACTCTTTCACTATTTGAGAAAAAAATATATTGATGGAATAACCCTAAATCTCTTTCTCCTCTTCAGACGTATCTTACATTCCAAAGGGGAACTGAGCGAGGACCGGCACAAGCAGTACGAAGAGTTTGCCACCTCTTACCAGAAGCTGCTGGCTAACACTCAGTCCCTGGCTGATCTGCTGGATGAGAACATGCCAGAGCTGCCTCAGGACAAGACCGTGCAGGAGGGTTTGTGACTTTTCTCCACTAGACTTACACTCAAATTGAGATCTTTTAATCACATTTTTATCAGACTGTTTCTCCTCTGCTCTTCTCTCAGACCATGGCCCTGGTATTGATATTTTCACCCCCGGTAAGCCTGGAGAGTACGACCTGGAAGGAGGTATATGGGAGGATGAAGATGCTCGTAACTTCTACGAGAACTTAGTGGACCTGAAAGCCTTCGTCCCCGCTATCCTCTTTAAAGACAACGAAAAGAGCAGCCAGGGTAAAGATAGAGATGATGCTAAAGGTACATTTCAATACACACTGAAGGAGGAATGAGGAGAGTCACCCAGATTTTATTCCGACTTTGTGTCTGTCTGGTTCAGATGGCAGAGAGGGGAAGGAATCAACTGCTACTACATCTGAAGAGCTGGAGCTGGAGCTGGAGGCCTTGGACATCGCTGATGAACCTCTGGAGCTGGAGGGGGCAGATGAGGCAGAAAACGAAGAACTGGCTAAAAAGCTGTTGGATGAACAAGGTAAAAGGACAAGTCCTCCATATTTTGCTCATTCTACATCTGTCTCATATCAGGCATAATTTATTGATATAAAATATTTGTTTTTGTTTGTTTTCAAATGTTTTTTTCGTGCATGTGTATCCAGAACAAGAGGATGAGGAGGCAAACACAGGATCTCACTTGAAGCTTATCGTTGACGCCTTCATCCAGCAGCTCCCAAACTGTGTCAACAGAGACCTTATAGACAAGGTGAAGAAAGGCAAAGAACTTTAAAGCTGCCTGAGTATTCTTTTTGTATCAAGTTTCCTCAGCCATATGTGCTTACGAGTGAAAATGTGTGAATCTTTGTATTTATAAGTGTTCTTATCAACCCTTCAGGCTGCCATGGACTTCTGCATGAACATGAACACCAAGTCAAACAGAAGGAAGCTGGTCCGAGCCCTCTTCACGGTTCCAAGACAGAGGTAAAGCTGCACAGACCCAGTAATAGAAGCTATTACACCACCAGGGGGAGCCATCACATTAGCTTTTAACTGGCTCCTTCTCCTCCTGCAGGTTGGATCTTCTGCCCTTCTACTCTCGTCTGGTTGCAACTCTTCACCCCTGTATGTCTGACGTTGCTGAGGACCTGTGCTCCATGCTGAAAGGAGACTTCAGGTTTCATGTAGGTCACCTGTTTGTGGATTTACACACTTTTAATCATCTCACACTCTTCTTGATTGTTTCACTGGGCTTCTTTTTTTCGTGTTCTAGATTCGGAAGAAGGACCAGATCAACATTGAGACCAAAAATAAAACAGTGCGATTCATCGGGGAGTTGGCTAAGTTTAAGATGTTCTCCAAAACAGACACACTTCATTGTCTAAAGGTGGGTAGGAGATCTAAGACTTAATCTCTGAGCTAGTTTTCTGATATTCTTTGATTAAAAAGCTTGTTTTCGCGTCTCAACAGATGCTGCTGTCAGATTTCACACATCACCACATTGAGATGGCTTGCACTCTGCTGGAGACCTGCGGCCGCTTCCTGTTCAGATCCCCTGACTCTCATCTGCGTACCAGCGTCCTACTGGTCAGTAAACACCATCAAACATTGCATAATCTTATTGTACATGGTTTGAGAGACAACAAATGCTAATAAACCTGATTGAAGTTGGTTTTGGTTTAGACTTTTTGGTTTGAAGTCCCATTTTTCATGTCCTATGTGCATTTTAGGAGCAAATGATGCGTAAGAAGCAAGCGCAGCATCTGGATGCCCGCTACGTCACCATGGTGGAGAACGCCTACTACTACTGCAACCCTCCACCTGTGGAGAAGACGGTGAAGAAGAAGAGGCCTCCGCTGCAGGAGTACATCCGCAAGCTGCTCTACAAAGACCTCTCAAAGGTGACCACGGAGAAGGTGCTGAGGCAGATGAGGAAGCTGCCGTGGCAGGACCCGGAGGTGAAGGGCTACCTGATCTGCTGCATGGTCAACATCTGGAACGTGAAGTACAACAGCATCCACTGCGTCGCCAACCTGCTGGCCGGCCTGGTGGCCTACCAGGAGGACGTGGGCATCCATGTGGTGGACGGGGTGCTGGAGGACATCCGACTGGGCATGGAGGTAAGAGGAGGAAAGAGAGGTGGGGCTGAAAAAAACGCTGTCAAGACAGAAAGTTAGATAACATCGATGTACAGCAGACAAAAGAGAAGACAGGAAGATGAGCCAAAGCAACAGTTAATCTTCACTGACAGGTAGCTGCCTGACATGTTACTGACGTGAAGAACACTGTTACATGCTGCAGAACATGTGAGAGTGTCGTCTGGCTCTGCGCTGAGCTGAGTTTCTTCCACATAGCTGGATCTCTTTACTAACCATAATTACTCTTCATGTCAAAACATCACTGAACTGATCCAAAAATCTGTCAAACCAGCAGAGACAGAAATAGCTCCCCTGATATTTTTCAGCTCATGTAAGAACACAACATTATGTGGCCCTCCTCTCACACCTGATTCACTGTTGTCACTTTTTTCCCCATAACAGCAACATATCCGTCAATAATAATAATAGAATAGTAATAAAAAGATACAGTCCTTTGAGAAAGCAGTTGGTATCAACAACAGATAAGATGGGGAACCTGAAAATAATGGTGTAATATATTACAATCAGATTATTTTTGCTAGTCGTTCATCCCTAAATGTTACTGTTCTTATTAAAAAGCCCCATTATCATTTTAAATAGAAAGAGTAAGCTCTGCTTAGCGGCATCATTAAAATACTTTCTCTTCCTGCATCATTGATAATGAACCGGTGATGTAAGATCCTGCATAATAAGACTCTTCCAAGTTTAATAAACCAGAATCCTGGATAGAGGACCACAGTTCATTTAGCCTCATTTACATAGATAATCAACCTGAATATTGTTTCCACTCCTGTCATTTCACAGGTCAATCAGCCAAAGTTTAACCAGCGACGCATCAGCAGCGCCAAATTCCTCGGCGAGCTCTACAACTACCGCATGGTGGAGTCCGCCGTTATCTTCCGCACCCTCTTCTCCTTCATCTCCTTTGGGATCAACCAGGACGGATCCCCGAGCCTCCTGGACCCTCCGGAGCACCTGTTCCGCATCCGCCTGGTCTGCACCCTGCTGGACACCTGTGGGCAGTACTTCGACCGCGGCTCCAGCAAAAGGAAGCTCGACTGCTTCCTCATCTACTTCCAGGTGAAATTAGGGAGTTTCCATTTCAACCCTAGCCCAGTATCTTTAGATACAAGTACGAATGTTTTTGGATTCACTTGGTTGCAACCAGGAAACTGTAACAGCTGCAGTACACAACATGCATGCCATTGGCCAAAGTCTGTCCACTAAAAAGTTCAGATTGTTATTCTAAGTGCATGAGGTCTGTACAGAAAAGATCCCAGACCTCAGTAGTTAAAGAGTAAGATCCTTTTTGGAATCCAAACACAGCTGTGAGGAGCTGCCTTCAAAGGCTCCAGACTCTGTGGACTGTAACAGACTTCGCCTCATGAAGCACCAGAGATGCTGCTTTGATTTGTTGCTTATTTCATGCATTTGTGAAACTGTAATGTTTTACGTACATAATGTTTTGTATGAATCCAATGCAGCATTTACAACAGACAAAAGGCAGCAGTGGACAAGCAGCCTCTGTGTTCTGTGAGGAAGAATGATGGCAGTGGCCTGCACAGACATTAAAAAGAGCAGAAAAAGAGAAGAAGGCTCATACAACGCTCTCCCTAGAAAGCACTTAAGCATGTTTAGGAACCCAAGAGGGCATTTTGGCACGGGTTGTTGTAGCCAAAGGGGCAGATTGGTGTAGTTTGTCACCCAGAAAGACACTTAAGCATGTGTTTTGGCTCCCAGGTAAGCACCGTAGGGCAAGTTTGGCACCAAGGAGGGCACTTTGGCAAGCTTTTGGTTCTTGAGAGGACACTTTAGCTCACCTTTTTCAACAGTCAGTCCAGGAATAGGGGCGGGGACACCACTGAAAGATATGTTTTTGTCAGAGGTGACTGAGAGTGTTGACAAGAGTGATGTAAGAGCTGTTTCTGTTCCTTAAAAATAACACGCTTCTCTCTTACACAAGGGTCTGTCATTGAAAGAGAAATGTGGCACTTAGAATAACAAGCTGAGCTGTTGGTGACAAAAACAAGAACTTTAAGCAGACGTATTTGAAGAAGCTTTTTGACCCCCAAAAAATAAAAAACAGGAGATAAGATAAAGATACTGGCTGTCAGTTTGGAATGACCATAATCCACATGAATCAATGATTTTTTTTGTTTCTGCAGCGTTACATCTGGTGGAAGAAAAGCATCGACGTGTGGACCAAAGACCACCCGTTCCCCATCGACATCGACTACATGATCAGCGACACTCTGGAGCTCCTGCGTCCCAAGATGAGGCTCAGCTGCTCCCTGGACGAAGCCACCAAACAGGTCACCGAGCTGGAGAGAGAGGTGCTCGTCAAACTGGGTGAGAGCTCGTCTAAAGATGATGTCTGTATCCGGCCTGTCATCTGCAGCATGTGCACAGTTTTGAGCGTTTGAGTCGTAGCCGGTCTCACAGGTTGGGATTCTCTCTGTCGTCCCGGCTGAGCAGCATTCCCCGCTGTGTAGGAGGATGACGGCGTTCATTGAAGCAGACGCATACCTGACATGTACAGTCACTTGAGGATCCATCAGAAAACTGTTTATTAGGATCATTATAAATCCAACCCTGCATCTTGATTTTTCCCTAAATAAGATATGAATTATCCACACATGAGGAACAGAGGAGGAATTAGGAGATATGCAGGGACATCAGCTTTATTTTACAGTTTCAAGGTGTTGACTTGGAACGTGCAGAAAAATGTAAACACCAGCTCCACCCTTCGTCGCAGAGAATTAGACACCGACTGTGGGTCTGTTTGTCAAAGATGGAAGTGGGAAGTGTCCATCCATTTTTATATGTCTGGTTTTTTTGCGCCTGTGGTTGTTTTGTTTGTAGAAAGTGATTGATGAGACAGATGGAGGCCCCTCTTTAACCGCACACAGCAGCCATTGTTGCAGCGTTCATCAGACATTCTTCTGTCCCTGAGTCACACAAAAACCAGAGACTGGATCTTCAGCTTCACTTACCTGCCTGACTTCATTTCTTCATCTTCACACAACAGTTACACAATTAAGTTCTGTAATTAGCTGCAGGTATTATCCTACAGGTTTGGAGACATTAATGAGATAATCGCTCCCTCTTCAGGTCTATTTTTAGCTCAGGTTTGGCTCTGATGTGCTGTATAACTCACTCCGTCACTCTTTATCATTTTTCTTTTCTAATTAGGATTCAATCATCCTGAGTCTTTGTGTGTTTTTTGTTTTTTTTCTTGAAGGTATGGCGATGGAGAAGGATGGCCGCTCCAGTGCCATGAGCGAGGGCGAAGGTCTGGACGAGGAGGACGAAGACGACGACGAGGAAGGTGGCGCAGAGACAGAGGAGCAGTCGGGCAATGAGAGCGAAATGAACGAACAAGAAGAGGACGTGAGTAACTCCTCGCAACCTCCTCCTGTTTTTCCTTTGACGTGATTACTGCACACACACAATGACTGGACAACTGATAGTTTCCTTTAACACCTGCGTCCATCCCTGATGTTTTTAAAGAAAGGACAAGCCTCTGAAACTTATTCACACAACGCAGAAAGATAATGGCGTCTTCTTACAAAAAATGACATTTGGGATTGCTCTTTTCTGCCTCTTACTTCCTTCTCAGCGTTTGTATTGTAACACAAATACTAAACAAACTACAAGATGTCCTCACTGTTTATTTGTGGAACAGTGAACGCACAGTAATTGGTGTTTTTGCAGGATTATCTGCCTCATGGTTCTCAGCAGTCTGTGACCTCTTGTTGTTAAGGAGTGTTGTTACCTTTGTCTCTAGGTTTAAGCCTCTCTCTTTGTGCGTCAGTGACTCTGCAAGTTTGTGGATACAACACAAAACATTCAATGCAATCGCTGTAGAGACAAAGACGACAATCCAAAACATCAGTTTGATAGTTTAAATTGTGTTTACATTTTTAAAACAAACCAACAACGTTATAATAGTGATAACAATAATAACTTTATTTGTATACTACCTTTAAAAACAGAAGAAGAGCAATCCAATCATCGTAAAGAACAAAGCATAAAAACACAAATAGTGAAATAATTCAAACCATGTACAAACTTAATGACAGAAAAGACCTGAAACAACAAGAAAATTTGACATGAATCAAAACCAAGTGTAACAAAGAGAAAGGGCGGAATACAAACTAGAGAAACTAGAATAAATGAATATGGTAAATGTCTAATCTGAGATCTGAGCCGCGACTTTTGTTTGTTTCCACAGGAAGCATCTGAGAACGAAGAGGAGGAGAGGGAGGAGGAGGAAGAAGAGAACACCGACTACCTGACCGACTCCAACAAAGAGAATGAGACGGATGAGGAAAACAACGTAAGCTCGAACATATCTGAGAGACTTTTGAATACTTTAATCAGAGAGAAGAGTGAGTTTAAAGATCTGAACATTCGTCTGTTTTAGGAGGTCACCATCCGAGGAGGAGGACTGAAGCACGTGGCCTGTGCTGAGGACGAGGATTTCATTCAGGCCCTGGACAAAATGATGCTGGAGAATCTGCAGGTAAGACGAAGCACACAGACTTCCTCTTGGTGACACACACCTCCTCTCTTAACCTCCTCTCCTCACCGTAAAATCCACCCTATGTTTCATCCCTGCAGCAGCGCAGCGGCGAGACTGTGAAAGTGCACCAGCTGGACGTGGCGATCCCGCTGCAGCTGAAGAGCCAGCTGAAGAAGGGGAGCTCCGGGCAGTCCTGCATTGGGGAGGGAGACTCTGACATCTCTGACACTATGCAGTTTGTGATGCTGACGCGCAGAGGCAACAAACAGCAGGTAAACACACGGCGGACGCCTCCGAAGCGCTCACACTTTTAGTTTTCTTCATCAATTTGTGAGATAAATATTGGGGTAAGCTCACTGTAAAAAAGTCAGTAAAAATACAGCAAAACACTTTCAAAAGGAACAATTTAGGACAGTAAAATTTAACACTCTGTTTCCATATTATATACATGGAATAGCTGGTAATGATGAGACTGGAGAAAACTTTGAGTCTTAGTCTAAAAAGCTCTTAAAATGATGGCAATGTGCCATGAAAACAAATAAATAGGCAAAAAACTGTAATATTAAAAGTATCTGGAAACCTTAGATTTTACAGTATTATTTGGAAACTTCAGTCATTGAGGTTGTGGACATTTGGATTTGCTGTATAAATCCGTTGACTGTGATGCAACACAAACTGAAATTTTTACAGGAGCAGGATGTAAAAATCACGGTGCACTGTTAAAATAGAATAGCAAATTTAGTTGCCAGGGAAATTATGCAAAATATACATTTTTTTGAAAGTTTAAAACTGTTAGTATGAACAAAAAAAACAGGGCAAAACAGTCTGTGTCACCCGTGTGATACATCCATGTACAGCAGGTTCTCATGTCCACTGCCTGTTTTTCTCACTCATGGTAACAAAGTGAATTGTACGTTTTTTTTTGTTCAGAATAAAAGTTTTGGACTGCAATATTGACAGAGTTTTCTGTGAGGTTGTTCATAATTTAGCTGTATATTTAACAAAATTTCCCTGGAAACCACAGCTGTCATCTTTTTAGCATAAAAACAGCATGTTTTTTTTTTTTTTTTTTTTTTTTTTTTTTTTTTTTTTTTTACAGTGCTGTGTTTTCATATGTAGGAAGTATCAGAGCATCCAAAACTGTTGCCCCTTTACAGAAATTGATTCCAACATGAACAGAAAAGTAGTTTGGACACTTTAAAGAAGAGAACACAGACGATGGAGGAGCTGAGAGCAAACAGCTGTGAGAAGTGATTTAATGCTTTCTCTGTCTCGCACAGAAACCTCCCTCACACTTGCTTCAGTCTGTGGAGCACAGGAACAATATTGACTCTGGGCTTGTAGCTGTGTGTGTTTGTGTGTGTGTGTGTGTGTGTGTGGAATGTGTGGTTTGAGGTTTTGGGGGCAGAAGCTGGTTCTCGGAGCTCCGGGCGTGTCCAGGCTCTTTCTGCCAGTTTTCTCTGAGGTTTAATGGAGGCTTCGGTCCACACGGCTTCGCTGCGTTTAATGGACAGCTGCCAAACACACACTCTCTCTTACACACACACACACACACTAACACACACACAGGCAACAAAATAAATAAGAAATGAAAATCCCGTCTTTGGAGCTAACACTGAATATCTTTGTAGGGCACTAGAGAGGCGCGTGGACAGGAAATGACTTTTCAGCCTCTGTAAACACACACAGCTTCACCCGGTGAATGAAAGCAACCTGTGTGTGTGTGTGTGTGTGTGTGTGTGTGTGTGTGTGTGTGTGTGAAGGTCGTCCTCACAGCCCCTACGAAGCCCTGACTTTTTGTATAGATGCTTACAGAGACTTCACTTGTTCAACTTTTTTGTAAAAACTTTGTAAAATAAGAGGATAAAAGACTGAAGGGGTTTCATCTCTTAGCTTTTGGTTCATTTCAGATTCTAAAACTCAAGTCTAAAACTTTTCTAAACTGTTACTTTCATTGTGTTTTCTGTTTTTAGTCCCTGACCTTTATTTGGTCATATTAAAGTCAGTTTTTTCTCCTGGTCCACAGTATAAGATCCTGAATGTGCCGCTGTCGTCTCACCTGGCTGCAAACCACTTCAACCAGCAGCAGGCCGAGCAGGAAGAGCGAATGAGGATGAAGAAACTGACCCTGGACATCAATGAGAGGCAGGAGCAGGAGGACTACCAGGGTATGACGTAACACAGCATTTCAAGTCCATTTCTCTACATTACTGTTTGGTTTTTATCCACTGTGGGAAAACTAAACCTACAAACTTTTATGAAAAGTTTTTTTTCAGTTTCTGGTGAAATCAAAGGTCAAAATAAGTAATTTTTTGTGTGTGTTGGTGCTACAGAGATGATGCAGTCCCTGGCTCAGCGTCCAGCTCAGGCCAACACAAACCGCGAGCGCCGACCTCGTTATCAGCACCCGAAAGGCGCTCCCAACGCTGACCTCATCTTCAAGACCGGAGGAAGGTGAGACAAGAGCCGCGAAGCACCGACACTCAAACACACAAAGATCAGGGCCGCTCCTTCTTATCTCTGTGTGTGTACTGACTCCACCTCGTCGCCGTCTCTTTAAACAGCCTGGAAAAAGCCAGAAATGAAAAGCAAGAAAGGAGAGACAGGAATGAAAAGCAAGAGATGAGAGACAGGAAAAAGAGACAAGAGAGGAAGAACAAGCAGGAGAGATGCCACATTTATGTCAACGAGTAGAAAAAGAAAAGAGTTGAGGAGATGAGAGGCTGTAGCACAGTTAGCTGAGCACTTTCTGTTGAATTGCACTTTTTAACCTCCAACTTTAACTTCCAGGTGGTTCGAGTTTATCTGATTTATGTTTTTGTGTAAAAGCACTGAGAAATGTATGAATAAAGATAACTTTAAGTTTACTCTTTGTCAAACACCAGAAGCACTTTGTGATTTCTTTTTAATGGGTTTATTTATGTGACATCATACAAGGTTCAGTTTGACTTCACTCCAGATGATATTCACATATTTTAGGATATTTGCCTCTAAGTCCATGTATGTTTTTGTAATTGGATTTTCAATTCAGAAAAGGGTTTGAAAAGAAACAAAAGCAAGTGGTTATTTAAATTTCATTTTAAAAGTCAAAAGTGAAAATTGAAATTTCTTTTTCTTTATCGGGGGCCAAGAAGGAATCAAAGATATCTTAACAAAATAGAGGCAGAAACAAAAAAATACATCCCATTTTCAAATTGTGCAACCGGGAAATGCTTTTTAAAAGTAAGAGTGTGTGTTTCTGAGACTTTGTGTTTCTTTCACAAGACTTTTCAGCTCCATACTTTAGTCCTGTAGCTCAGCAAAGTCAGGATAGAGCACAACACCTGACTAAAAAATGCATTTAGACTTCTAAGGCAAAATTAAAACAAGATTTCAAGATATTATTTTTTCAGATTAAGTCATAAGGTAAAAGAGGATGGGCAAAAGGAAGTAGGAAAATTCGAGTTATGTATTTTCTATTGCCAAGAAGAGATTTAGTCAAAACAGGGAGTTATTTGAATAAAAAATCAGAAATAAAACAGTGAGAAGGATAAATGCACATTGAAGACATCTTTCCAGTGATACCCTTTTATCAGTTTGATGCTCAACTGATGAGATTTATAACCCCATCACTTGTTTCCCACAATCCTCCTGGATGTAAACATTGGAATGGATGGGGATAAATGGGCCTCGAGAGTAGTTACTGACCTTTGAGATAAAACCAAACCTGGGAAAAATATGTCATAATCTTTCATGGCAGGATCAGGATCACTTTTTTTTATACGACGAATTATAAAAATATTTTAAACCCCAAATATCTCTGATCCTGCATTCTGAACCATTTTATGCTTCAACTTTTGTCTTTTTTTGACCATTTCATTTCTTTAATTCAGTTTTTTGGTCCTCTTATGTGTTTTTTTTTATTCTAAACATTTCATGAAACACACTTTGCATCATGCCAAATGCAATTGAATATCAGCTGTAAAAGTTGTTGAGTTTTTACAGATTGTACAGAGCTTTAGCTTTATAAAGTTGCCTACGCACAGTCCAAGTCTTTGTGGAACGTTACCAGATATATTGAGATTTATTTCAAGCACTTGACAGAAACTGTAAATGTAAACAGTTAGAACATGATTAATTTCAGTGACAAAACTAACACATTATAAAATGAGAGCTTGGGGCTGCTTGAAAATACGTGGCGGGCCATAATTGGCCCCCGGGCCGTAGTTTGGACATCCCTGCTTTAGAGAGTAAACGTAACCCTCTCTCTGTGAGTGAGTCCACTTTCAGCCCGTCTGCAGTAAATGTCTGCTCTGTCCTCCAGGAGACGCTGATTGGAGTCTGGGCCCAGGCTGAACGAGCGAGCGAGCAAGAGAGCGAATGATCGAGCAAAAGAGAGCGAGAAAGAGAAGATCGGAGGGGAACACCGGTCGAAACCAGACGGGTCCTCCAGACTCCAGCTGACACCGGCACAGACCAAAACCCGCTGACCTGAACACCGACTCTAAACGAGGCCAAAAGGGGTCCAAAGGTTTGAAGAGGCAGAACCGGGAGCTGGAGGTCAGAGGTCAGGGGTCACACACGATGGCTCTCTTTCTGTTTTTGTCTGTTGCCTGCGATGACAGAGAACACGAACTGTCTGGACCAGAGAACGAACTACACGAAAAAAAAAGAACTCCTGAGTGGTCGACTGACGGCGTGACAGACGGGAGGGCGGGGTGAGCGCGTCGCCTCCTAGAAACTCGTATTTAGGAGTGAGAAACCTGCGAGTGGACAATACTTACACACAACTAGAGAGGATTACTTTTTGTTTTTGGACTCTTGAAGAAAACTGGGAACATGTTTGTTTGGCCGTCACGGCTTTACGCGGTTGGGAAGTTATGACATTTTACCAAACTGGCAGAAGAAGAAGAAGAAGAAGAGATGTTTCTGTACACCAGTGATGTGACTGATAAACAGATGATATGTTGGTCTTGTTCTGGGGGTATGTGCTGCATCAAAGCAGTGTGTCAAACTAAAGCAGCTGGTGACTGTATTTAAAGATGGTCAATGTGGATTTCACTCTGACTTGTACAAAAGTGAGGCCAAAATACCTTCTGCAAAAAAAGATGATGATGAAATCTTGTGTTTGGGAGTCATCAAAAGCGTAAATTCAGCCTGTAAATAAAACATCAAGATTCTCCAGGAATCTCATTGGTCAATAGACCTGTCAATCATGGCATCACATCTCTTCTTTTTTACATTAAAAACTGACTTTCACTGGAGAGAAACACTTAAATATAAATCAGCACAGTTATGAGTTTATTAGCTATGATACAGTCAAACACCAGTTGATGGTTTTAAAATTTTGGCTTCATTTTAAGACAGCTGTCACATCATCCATCTTTTTATACCCGCCCTAAAAATGTACAGTTTGAGAAAGTAATGCAGCAGATAACTCAAAAAAAAGTTGTTGGCCATTTTCCAAGGTGTACTATTAGTATCTTTTGTTATTTTCAAGACTATCCCTCAGAAAGTATTTGTGCCAGGCTTCATGCTGGCATCACCAATTCAACAAGTAATTAATAAACACTCAATGGAAATGGCGGCTATCTTGAAAAATGGTCACCATCTTCAAATTTGAAGTTACTGACATATTTTATGAACAAGTGGCCATCAGAGAGGATTGGTGCCAAATTTTGTCACCACTTGAACAATTGAAAATATGAACAGCCGTCATGAAAAATGACCACCATGTTCAATAATGGCTGCTGTCTCCATCATATGCTCATAATTTTAATAGTTCAAATGGTGATAGAAACATGGAATTTAGCACAAAAACCTGAGGGCCATTGTTTTAAAAAGTGACATCAGACACGCAAAATTTCAAGATGGTGACCATTTTTCAAGAAGGCAGCCATTCTCATTGGATGTTTTTCTATTTTGTCATTCAAATGGTGACTCTAGTGTGAAATTTGGGACCAACACTCTCAGGGACACTGTTCTGAAATATTACTTTCTATACTCAAACACTCAAGATGACTGCTGCCATATATATGCTTATATTTTCAGTAGTTTAAATGGTGATGCAACTGTGAAATTTGGCACTTTCTCAGGGCCACTGTTTTAGATAAGAGAGCAAAAAATTCAAGACAGTTGCCATTTTCCATTTCTTCCATCTTGAAAATTAGTTATCTTGAATTTCTAATGTAACATTACTTTTCAAATCGATGGCTTTCAGAGAGTATTAGTTCCAAACTTCACCCCGCGTCACCATTGAACTGTTAAATATGGCAGTTATCTTCTCTTGAAGGAACTTTGAACCGTCTAATGTTATTTTCAAAAGTGTCGCCCTCATCGTTCGTAGTGTTTAGAGCTTCCTGCAGCTGCTGAAAGACTCCAACAGTGACACACACACACATACCTCCAAAATAAGAGTCTCATACCTTTCGTTGGCGTTCAATCAAGCGACCTGATCACTGAAGGAGACCTGAGTGTACATAAATCAACATTTTTTTTCTAACTTTTATCCTGCTAGATCTTTCTTTTCTAACCAAGAGCATCTAGTTTTATCGCTATTCAGCTTGCTTTGATTTGGATTTGTGAAGTGTAACGTGATTAAAGCTTTGGACAAACAGATAACCGTGTGCCTGAGAGACTTTAAAATGAAGATTATTTTAGATTTCACGTATCTGTCGAGCTTGTTCGATGGTTATATATTCGATGTGTTATCTGTTCTGTTGCATGGGCCTTTTCCTGCACCGCTCTGTCCAGTCTTTGCCCCGTGTGTTTAGATTTCTGTCGTTCAGAAGGAGAAATACCAGCTAAAGGCTTTGTGTCTGAGCTCATGACGGGCGAAAATGATCACGAATAAAGTATAAAATCTGACGCTATAATGAGGTCATGGTGTGTTTGTGGTGTTTGCGTGTTTTGAGAGGGCGCGTCTGTTTGTTGAGGTCTAATTACACGGCTGCAAACAGAAGTATTTCCTCATTTCCTGCCCGGTCACTCCTCTAAACACTGCGTATGTGAGACACTGTAAATACGCCAGAGTTTCCCCGAGCAGAAGAGCTGTCGACCACCCATCCCCTCCCCCTGTTTCTCATCTAATACACACATTTGGTCTTTCTACTCCCCACAAATTCTCTTTCTCAGGCTGTCCAATCATAACAAAATCAAAAAAGCCTCAATATACCACAATAAATGTTGTAATTATACAAAACAATACTAATAAATGAATCTTTGAGCAGAAATAAAAGAGAAATATCAATATAATAAGGCTAATACATGGGTGAAAAAGCAGATCCATTCAACCAACCAATGTCTTATGAGTCATTATTATTCAAGTGCAGTATTAAAGAGGGGGTAACCTGCTTCAAGAAGGGGGTATTCTCTCTTAAAGAGGGGGTATTTTGCTCTGAAGATGGGTCATTCTGTCTCAAGGAAAGGAATATTCTGCTATAAAGAGGAGGTACTCTTGAGTTAAAGAGGGGATATTTCCTTTAAAGATGGGGTACTCTTTCTTAAAGAGGGGTATTCAGCTTTCCCATGTTAATAATGCTGGATTTTCGTACTAAATATGTCCAGATTTCCAATCCTTGAAGGATATTTCAATCTTGCCTTTCCTTTAGTGGACTCCAACTACGCTCAGAAAATGTGAGATTGACGTTAATTAAATCTGCTACGCCGACTGGTTCCATCTCAATAGATTACATTAAATGTTGAAGAATCAGCATTCAAGTGTTGTAATTAGCAAAATCGAACAAATTGGCTCGTGGCACGCTTTTTAATTCTACGAAGAAACTAATTTATTCTGAAAACAAAGCTAATAAAAGGACCTGATCATGAAATTGTTTATTTGATGTCATTAGGATGCATAACAATACTGTTAGAAACAAACAGGTGAAAATAACAGAGCATTTGGAAACAAAATATTCTTTTTTTTTCAAGAATTGGTGGTGGAGGAGACTAAAAATGGAGCTAAAAGTCTTCACAATTTTACCCTGGAAATACGATGTTTGAAGCTTTTCTGTACAGCTGACATGGACTGCACCTTTAAGACTCATCACCTCCAACCGTCCAGTAAGTTTCCACTCTGGTGAAATATTGCACAGACTTAGACGATTATTAAACTGCACCTATTCATTCTTTACATACCAGAGTAACTCAAAGGAAAACAATACAAGGTGATGTTTTATTTCTCTCTTTAATGACTGGAAAACATCCAACAGTACACGTAATATATTAAGTAGAGTATTTACAGTTTATCATATATAGAAATTTAAAAGGTCAGAAGGAAGGAGAACAGGCTGTTGTGCTATAGCAGCACTTTTCACATGGCCACTAAAATTCCCCCTCTACCACACATTAATGCACTTATCATCTCTGTTACACTCTTTGCAGACACATTTCCTCATAAAGCTGGCTTTTGTAGGCAGAATGTAATCATATGCACCATTATATACTTCAAAAATAACTGCAGCTGAACTACAGAGAACCGGAGTCTGTAAACAATGTCACACAAATATTCACACAGGAGAAGGACCTCTACCTGCACGAAACACAAAATATACTTCAAAAGTTTCTGTAGGTGAACTACAGGGGCCGGAGTCTGGGTAAAACCCACATTCACACACAGATAAACAGATAAATAACACACATTCACACAAAGAAATCAACAGATCTGTACCTCAGGATGTATTTCTAGACTTTGTGGTTTTAGTGCTTGTGTTTTCTACAATGCCGTTTGCTCGCCCATCCCTAAAGAGCAGCTTTTAAGTTTTCTCTCCGCCTGGTGAAAAAATCCTGTCCTCAAACCCATTCCACAGTCTGTGGTTTGGTGTGGGAGGTGGAGTAAAAATATCCTCCAGCCAAGCTCAGATGTCTGACTTTCAAGAAACTTCAGGCTCTTTAACTAGAACATCTGCACCAGAGTTACAGAAGATTGGATGGACACAAAGCAGATATTAAGTCTCAAAGCTGTAAAACAGGCTGCCTTTGGAAGTCTTTGTTCGCTTTATATACAACACAAGCCCGGTAAAATATTCACAACAATGTTTTTGTAGTTGCAGAATAAATAAAAATGCTTCAGAGAAAAGTACTTTGTTCTTGCTCTAAAAGTGCTTACAGAAAAAAACACACCCCACTGAGTAAAATGCCCAAAGTTGGTAAACAAAAGATTCCCATGTAAAGAATTCACAGCCCGTGATTAACATTAGTTTCACTTTCTGACATGATAAACAAAATATTGAACTTATTTTCTGTGGTTTTAATCATTGTTTTTAAGTATGAGTGTAAGCCACTCAAATTTTTTGCACATAAAAGTATCTTTGATATTATCAGCAGGGCCGTAACAACCTGCCAAGGTGCCTGGGGGCAAGGTTGAGCCCCCATTGACCTCCCATTGTAATTCTGCCAAATTTAATCAGCCCTATAATTTCACTACACTTGAAAGAGCTGCTTAAACAATCTAAATTTTATATATCATTTTAAAACATCTTGAAAACGTACATCAGTAAAATGTGCAATAAATGAGGGTACTAGTCTGACTTAATTTAGGGGGCCTTTTACAGGAATATTGCGGCCTCCAGAGTGGAGTTTTACTGAAACACAATTTCACAGTTGCCGTCTCAAGAGTTTTCAGTGGAAACGTTGACGTATACAAACAACAACAGTAACATCTTCCAAACTGTACAAGGTTTGGTCCCAATGCTAGGAACAACATTTGGAATATAAGAGTGTTGATACATTGCTAAAAAAAAAAAAAAGCTCCCCAGTTATTTTTTATAATGTTACAAAGAATAAAGTTTAGCATTAAGTCCATTTTGAATAATGTTTGATGTGTGGTGAGGAAGTAAATTCATGTGTATCAAGACATAAATTTGCAGATTAAGAATAAGAAGTTTTGCTATACACATAATAGCTTTGTTTCCCAACAAAAGTGAGACTGGAAACCTCATGTAATCTGATTCCCGTGGAATAAAAGTCAAAGTTCTTGTTTTCTTTCATGGAGGTATACAGTGTCATGGTTCAGAGGCAGCACAAAGCAGGTGATTTGTAAAGAATTTCGCCTCCTGAACAGTGTCGAAACTGCACCGTGTCCAACTAGTTTTTCAGTTTTTTATGGCCAGGAAGTAAGAACTGGCAGTGCAGGTCTACCATCAGCATCATTCCTCTGTTAAAGCAGAGTCTCTCCAACCACTCCTTAGGCAAAGTAGTTCAAATCTCCAGTTTACCACCTCCACCCGCGCAGGAAACTCAATGAACAAGGAGCCCAGAGTTTATCAGGACTCTTTCAGAAGTCCAAGTTTCCTCAGTGCGTCCTTGCGTGATTCATCCATTGGCCCCTTTCCAGAAAACTGCACAGTGATGCTTTGAGGTCGGAACATGCTGGATCTCCTCCTGTGGTCCAGTGACAAGGCACTGTGCGCTGCTTTATGGGTGGGAGAGGTGACGCCGTGGTAGGAGTGTCGAGGAGGTTTAGGAGCTGGGGATGGAGCAGGAGCTTTGAAGCTTTTCGCGGGGCTCTCTGAGGGTCGGTTCACGGCCGCAGCTGGGTTAAAGATCCGGCTCTTTCCTCCGTAGCTGTTGAGCTCGGTGGGTGAAGGCTCAGGTCTGGATGGCGAGCTTTGACTCTTGTCGATGTGGGAGCTGAGAATGTCTGGGAGGTTGCTCCTGGGCATGACAGGAGGGGCAACGTTAATGACTTTAGTCTTTCCTCCGTAGTCGTTGAACTCAGAGGGACTCGTCAGAGCAGGTGGGAGGTTTTTGGGTTCAGGGCTGGTTGGAGAAACTGTGGGTTCACACCTGGGGGCGACACTGGGGTTGATCACAATCGACTTCCCTCCATATCTGTTGAATTTGGGTTCAGTCACTTCTAACGGAGGGGGGAGTGGGGATCTGACTTCCAAAGGAGGAGGGAGGTGGCTGATTTCTATGACTGGTGGAGGAGGTGAGGGGAACCGTTCCAGGCTTCTGTCTTCATGGCTATCTACAGAATCTCTTCGCTCGGTTTCTAGTTTCCTCTCAACTTGGACCGGGCTGGGACGAGGTGCGGAAACCTCTTGTAGCTTGCTGCTCGTTTCTATCGTTGGGGGTACGCTGACTTCCACGGGTTTGGCACTTGCGTCTAAATCTGCAGGAGGATCTGGGGAGGTGCCGTCAGGAGGGACAAGAAGCGACATCCCCCCAGACATTGCTCTGCCCCTGTTCAGACCCAGTTTTGACAGTGCCTCCATCCTGGATTTGTCTGGTGATGGGTCCTTGAAGGAAATGCTGCGAGTGGGCAGATTTCGAGCTGTCGGCTCCAGAGTTTGCTGAGTATCCTCCTGCAGCAGAGGATGTGAGGTTCCTGACAGATTTGCCAACATCTGCGCCCGCCTCTCATTGATGCTCACATTAGGTAGAGACTGGCTGTGCTGTTCCCTGCTGTGGACCAGGCTGATGTTAGCAGGAAGGCGAGTCGGCTTAGCGGAGGTGGGAGGACCCTGTTTGACACTCGGGTCTGCGGTGATGCCCACTGGTTTTTCAGACTCTAAGCTCAAACGCCGTAGGAGTGAGGAAGGAGTTATGTTTGTAGGTCCACCTCCCTGGTTCTCTGCAATCTTCTGGGCAATCAGAACTGGGGTGGGGATACAGCCTGGAGGATGATAGGTGGAGTGGCTGTCTGCTGGCCCATAGCTGCCACTGGGTAAGGGAGGGTTGTACTCTGAGGGCAGGCTGTCTGCCGGATCACGCCTTGGCTTTATCTCAAAGTGGGTATCAGGGGCCTGTACCATACTGTGGAAGTCTGTGAGAGACAAAGAGCAAAGTGAAAATCCCTTCCCTTCCACCCTTTACTTCAATACTGCCCTACATAAAAGACAAACATCTCTACCTGGATTAGTGGGACTGAAGAGTGGCTCTCTGGTCTGCACCAAGTCTGGATCTGGACGAACTAGATCAATGATATCCTGGTCTTTCGGGCTCTGGTGTGTGGCCAAGAGGGAGGACACCATGACTGCCGGGCTTTGACTTGGGTTTTGACGTCCATCAACCTCTGAGAGATGGGCACCGGGGCCTGAGACGGATCTCATTTGCCTTTGCCTGCGATCACTGTCCTCCAAACCCACTTCCAATGAGTCAATGGTGTTCTCGAAGAACTGGAGGCACTCCCGCTCCTCCCGGCTCAGAAACTTCAGAGTATCATCTGCCTGTCAAGACAAAAAAAAACAGATGATTTTTAAAATCCTTTATACCTTTTGAAGGTGAAATCACCCAAAACATCTGGAAAAATTCAAGACAGCAAACCCTCAAAATATTCCAAAAGTGTCTTAGAACGTAGAACTTGAAATTTCCCAGTTTCTTTTGGGTGGGAGCCAAGAAATCATCTCAACCTTGTGTAGAAGTTTTACCAAGGGGCTGGTGGAAAAAGTCCAAATAATTGGGTATGTAATAATCGTCCCACCTCCCTAAAAAATTAAAAACTTTTCAAGACTTTTAACCTCTTGAGACCTGAGCTTTTGTCTGGTGTGCATTTTTGAATTTTCCTTGCTATTTGGGATCAGTACAACCCAATAAGTATAAAAGCTAAACTTGGTCTTTGCAGAGGACGTTAGGTTTATTACGTCATAACTGTTATTGTTCAAAACTATATTGTTTTTTTTTCACTGAAATTCAAGGATTCAAGGAGTTTTATTTGTCATTCAACCCATGTAAAACATGGGTGGGACGAAATTAGGTTACCCTGGTCCCGGAGCAAGCCCAATCATAGAAATGAGAATAGTAAATATATACATATATACATTAAAAAAAGAGAATAAAAGAAGAACACAATCAACTAGCCTTTGTAACAAATAGACAGAATAAAAGAAATGAAAGAAAGAAATGGGTGTAAAGTTGTTGTATCACCAAAAGATGACGTGGTAAGTGTTTTAAATGTGGCTAATTTCATGACCCAGTTTCCTGTGCAGCTTCATGATATGTAGCACTCTGAATCCAAAAAAGTTTGATAGTTAACCTCCACTCAGGTAACATAATATAAAAGCATAAGTTTCTTTTCCTTCTTCATTGAACCTCATGTCCTGAACCCTGACTTTCAGGTACAGTAGTCGTGTGTACAGGGCGAACACAGGCCTGTTTGTTCCTGCATACCAACTCTCCAAACTCCTTTCCCACCCTAAACTCAATTACCCCTTTTCCTCTGTTGGAAATCAGCCCCTCCTTTATGTGTGCGTCACCTCTGCGGCCACCTGTCCTGCTTCAAACAGTGCTGCCACTGAAAAATAACACAATAGGCGACTCAGTGACATCTCTTAGTGGCTATTGATTGAGCTGCTTCACTTTGAGGTCCTAATAATGAACTAGTCCACCTATTTTAACCACACCACATGGCCTTAGGGAGGAAAAAAATCCCCTCTGACGACGTGTAACTGAAGCAAAAATAACCAGTAGTTGAAGAAAATGAAACAAAAAAATACTGCTTTAGAGGTTAAGTAGAGCATGTAAATAACAATTAACTGCCTAAAGATCTGTTCACTTGAGCATTCAACCACTCCTATAACACAACTTACTGATTTGAAGATTAGAAAGTAGCTTGGGTTTTATTTTTCAGGCCAGTGTTTCCACCCCCTACCCCAGTATTAGTGCTAAGCTAAGCTATACTTGCCCTCGTTGAAATGAAGACAAGCTTAAAAAGTGATAAAAGCAAACAAAAATCTTATTCCTGGCTTATTTTTAGTCTAATTACTAAGCTAATTACTCAGCGTTTTTTTTTCTTCCTTTTTTGAGGAAACAAACAAAAATCTTAAAAACTACAATAGCTACCTGTTTATATTTCCTGTTTTTAATGTTAAGCTATGCTAACCTATACCAGACTAGCTCAAATTTTCCATTATTACAAAAAAAATTATAACAGAATATCAATTGAACATTAATGTCATGTCTGCGTGATGGATATAAAGTCGCAGAAACAGCCTAGCTAGGTTATCTTAGCAAAAAGACGCTAGGTATTAGCCAAGCTTTGTATTTATGTAACAAAATGTAAGTATCAATATTTCTTAAGCCAATTAAATGTCATTTTTTTGGTCAAGAAAATACAAAAAAACCCCTCAGAAATTACATTAGCCACTTGTTTATTGTCCTATGTTTATATGCAAAGCTAAGCTAGGCTAATCAAAACTCAGATTCAGCCCTTTTGACTCTTTTTGTTGTTTTTAAAATGGGAGATATGTTACACAGAAATGTTTAAATAATAAGTATGGCACCATAGTAGCTAGCTCAACTAAGTTAGCTTAGCATAAGCACTGAAAACAGCTATCAGGCTTTTTACAGTTGTACCAGAATTGAAAGAATAATAACAAAATTATAATATTAATAGTGTCTTTTTTTCTTCATTCCTATGCTAACAGAAATATTACAAACCATAAAAATAAAATATCACGTTTCCTGAAGTTAGCTCGCTGCTGTTTGATCACCAGCTGCGTTTAAATATAATTACACAGCCAAAGAAGAAGCTGCTTATTTGAGCCGTTTCAAGGAGATGACCTTCAGCTCGAGGTTGACGAGGCTCACGGGGTTTGTTGCTGACATCAGGGTAACGAAAAGTGTCACAACAAGGTTGCTCGGAGGCTTGTTTTGCTTCACACACAAAGACACCTGCAGGAGCAACACCCAACAGAAACCAATCAGATATAAACGCTGATGTTCTGGTTTCAGCTGCTGTGAATTACGTCCATTGTGGTGAAGCAGCTCAAGACCCAGAAAACTGCGGTTGAACCGGTTTGGTTGTGTTGTGTGTTGATAATGGATGTCATCCCCAAGGCATGTGAGGGGATAAAGTTGTTGAGCAGGTGTAATTTTTCTCAGAGTGTGTGATGACTGGATGCTTTGTGTAAACACAGCAAAGACCCTCAATGAGGGTGAAGGACTGTTCAGTTTAGATAATCAGCTGTTCATCTGATACCCCGACTGTTTACTGTCTTCAAGAAAACAATAGAACAAGGCTGCTTTTGACTGAGCGTATCTTTATCTCATGACGGTGCAACCATACAAACCCGTGTCCTTTAACTGACACTAGTTTAACCTGTGATCTACTGACTGCCATGGAATTTGTGTTTCAACTATCTTTAGAGGCTGTCTTTAGGGATTACACAGGGAAACATGAATATTACACTCCTAACTCAATACAAAGACTGAAGCCTGGTCAGTGTAGCAGAAAACTTAGCTGTCTAAAATGAGTGTCTTAATGTCTGAACACATTTTAGTGTCTTTGGTTTATATGCTTCGCTTCAGTTCAAGTAACCTCACAGTGTCAGGTGGTTCCAAGCCAACGCTGCAAAAACTCATACTCTATCAAGTATACTTCAGCATATTTTGGCTCCCTAAAGGGCACTATTGCACACGTTTTGGCACCCAAGAGGCTACTTAAGAACACATTCTGGCCCCTGGAGGGGCACCTAAGTGCACATTTTGGCACCCAAGAGGGCACTTTAACATGTGTATTGGTATCCAAGAGGGCACTTTTGCTTATTTTGCTTCCCAATGAGGCCAGTTCTGCTCTAATAGGGCACTCCAATACACATTTCGGTTCCCAAAAGGCCAGTTTTTCACGTTTTGACCAGCCAAAAGGGTACATTAGTGTGGTTTGCCAACAAGGGGACCACTTAAGTGTGTGTTTCGGCTCCAAAGAGGGCACTTAAGCGTATTTAAACTCCCAAGAGGCCACTTCATTGCACGTTTTGGCTCCCAAAAGGACACTATTGCACGTTTAGGCACCCAAGGGCCCACCTGACAACGTTTTGGCACCCGAGAGGCTACTCTTGAACACATTTTGGCTCCTGGAGTGGCATCTAAGTGCACATTTTGGCACCCAAGTGGGCACTTTGGTACATGCTTTGGCAGCCGCGAGGGCACTTTTGCATATTTTGCTTCCCAAAGAGGCCACTTATGCATGTTTTGGCGACTAACATGGCACTTCACTACACATTTTGGTACCCAAAAGGGCAGTTTTTCATGTTTTGACCAGCCAAAAGGGTACATTAGTGTGTTTTGCCAACCAGGAACCCACTTAAGTGTGTGTTTTGGCTCCCAAAAAGACACATCAGTGCATGTTTGTCTCCAAAGAGAGCACTTAAACATATTTTAGCTTCCATGGGGCCACTTTATTACACATTTTGGGTCCTGAAAGGCTATTTTGTCATGTTTTAACCAGCCAAAGGGGCAGATTTGTGTGGTTTGCCAACCAGGGGGGAACTTCAGCATTTTTTTGGCAGGCATTTGGCTCAAAAAAAAGTATTCTAGTGTGTTTTTTTCAACAATTGGACCACTGCTTGTCCGTAAATACCTCAATGTGCCTTGTTTAACGCCTTAGAAACACGTTTTTTCTTAGATTTTACAAGGAAAAAGTGAGGCATGGGGTGCTTAGAGTAACAAGGATGCAAGAAATTAGGGTTGGGACTTCACCACTAAGAAGTTGTTTTAAAGTGAGCTGTTGATTTTCTATTAGACAATTGTGTCAATCAAAATGCAAAACTTCACCTGCACTATCCACTTAACTAAGGTGTGGAAGCAGAAGTAAGAAATACTTACTCGAGGTCTGGAATTTTGCCCTGCACCCCCGTTGACCCCGTAGTGGTTTCCCTGTAGACGTAGGTCCATGCTGCGAGGGTCAGAGGTCATTTGGACTTCTCATGGAGGCTCAGGTGTTCCCTGGCGGCACTGTGACTGAGTGTGAGTTACATCTGGCACTTAGGGGTCATCTAATAGAGGAAAGAGAGAAGGGGAGATAAGAGAAGGTCAGTTATGATCGAAGAAGAATGAAAAGAAGCTGTTGTTTTCACTCTGAAGCAGAGAACTGAAGCGCTACACCTTTATTGGCTGAACAAAGTCATTCAAGTGAATCTAAGGAGATAAAAAACAGGTATTTGCATCTAAATTGTACTTGAGTTACTTAGTTCCTTTCTACTCTCAGCATCCCTGTAGAGACAAACACCTGATGGACCAGTTAACCTGGAAAATGAAGCTGCAGAACTGGCTCCTGCAGCCGAAACCATCTTTGGCTGGAACACATTCCTCTGTAATGCTCCTCTGATGATAGACTTCAGGAGAGAGGGGGAAGAAAACCTCGCTGAGGTTTGAAGTCATAAAAAATCTGAGCTGGTGGAAGAATCAGATGAACGGTAACAGCAGATTAAAGTTTTATGGAGTGCTAATAGTTGGTTTTAGAGCTGCACCAAAAGTACTAATTTACCCAGAACATGAGTTTTGGTTATTTTAATCCTTAATGGTTTGTTTTGAGTTCCACCTGACAATGATTATTTCAGCTTTTAGTTTCAGTTGGGTCATGAATTTCCTTTTCTGAGTTCACTAATACATGTTCAATTTGATTCTTTTTCAGCTTCATGTAACTTAAAATGAAGTATTTTGGGGGAAAAAAACTGATCCAAAAGTTCTCTAGATGTATTGTGGCTTTAAAATTTGAGTTATCCTCAAACTGCAAATGATACACCTATTCATAATGTGTTTTTTTATTGAATTACTCTGCTTTTTCTTTTTGAATAATGCTTATAAGATCACCTGGTGCCTCTGAGAAACCATCTAAGAATAGTAGTAAGAGATTTAAGAATTATCTTTAAGAAAAGGAACAAAGTTGCAGCATATTATAAGTATATTTTCAGTTATATTGATTCAATTTGACAAGTTAAAAAGCTGAGATAAAATGTCAATAAAACCTTCAATGTATTCTTTTACAAAGTGTCGTTTTTTTAAGTTTATGACAATCTAATGTGACTGCTGGACATCATATTGTTTGTAAACATGTAACAAACTCTGCACCTGGACAAACAAATATTATCAAAGTGTTTCTTACCTATAAGCTGGACACATCGATCATGGCAAAATTAAAACATCTCAGCAGTGATGTCTTGTGAGACTGTGGGTTAAATGTGTGTCTGAGTCCTCTGTGGGTCAAATTCTTCAAAAAATAGAAAAACGCTCCTTGTGCGCAACTGGACTCCTCCGTGCGTAATGTCACCACAGCGGCACATTACGCTCCAGTTAAATCCACAGAGAAGCTCCGCCCACACCATTCAAGATTGTATGTGTGTGTGTGTGTATTTGTGTTGGTATTCAAGGTGTGTGGAGATATGGCTGTAGTGAGTGACACAGAGGAAAGTTATCCTTCTCACACCCACTTCAGAGTTTCACTACGATGAGTTCAGGAACAATGGGACACATAAACTTCAACATGTTTGACTGGAAGAGCACCAGTTTCTTTCAGCCTGGTTCAGTGAAACCTGAATATTCATGTGGTTGCTTGAGTTATAGAAGAATGTGTTTTTAGGAAGAGTTTGTACTTCATAGAAATCAAGAAATCTCACTCAGAGACTTGAGTTCAACTTTCTTATGTTGCTGATTTGTTTGTTGTGGGCGCCCCCTACTGAGCTTCCCCAAAGTGTATGAAAAGAAGAAGAAAACTGGAGTGTGGTGGTAAAAGTTTTTAGAGGGCTATTTATTTCATCATGTTATATATTTTCATTATCAGAGGAGGGTAAGTCAGGTCAAGATCTGCTAATGTTGTTTTATAAACAGGGATGAAACATCAAAACAAGATAAAAGGCAACAGTTGTAGCAGCTGGAGTCTGGCAGGACTTCAACAAATGCAAAGGAACCTATAACAAAAGCTCTGGGACTTCGAGATGTATGGTTCATAACTTCAATGGGACTTTAAGATAGAAAGTTAGACTAGAGGATGTATTTTGTGTCACTCTGAGCTTGAAGCAGCACAACGAGCCCTGGTCCAGGCTTGAACTAGTTCTGATTATCGGCATTATCAACTGAAGGCTCGACCTCCCATACTACTTTTGGAGACCATAGGTACGATGAGGAGGTGTACCTACTGCTAATGCTGGTTGCTCAGTGATATATAAAGACAATTCAGCACTATGAGCACTTTGAGATAGGATGGTGCATGACCATTAAGAGCTTTGTAAGCCAGAAGAAGGTAGAGAGTCTTTACGAATTTGATAGGACAGCTTGATAAAATAAAATCACAGAAATTCATCCCAGTGGTAGCCAAAGCATGGACTAGTTTGACAAGATGTGTCTAATTTTTCTAAAAGTGTTAAGGTGAAAAAATGCTGTCCTTGGTAGTTGATGGGTGTGATTTCTAACGGTTGTGCTGGATGCTGGGCTGATGCTAAAAAGAAAACTTCTCTTAGATGTTAATTTCCAAGACCATAGAAGCCCATTTCTGCTAGTAAAATTGATAAAAATTAAAATGAAAAACTGGCTTTTTTTAGATTTTTTGCCCCATATTAAGTCATAATTTGAGATACAAAAAAAGTAGTTCCCTATCCCGGGTAAATCCACAATCAAAAATAATTTTTCATTTGTTGTTAAGTCATGGTATAAGTCTCACTCTGTCCATTTCTCAGTGATGTTATAGGGCAGCTAGAGCTCACTCTTAAATAAAATTACTGCTTGCTAAGGTTTCTCCCTCTCACTGTCTCATAATTCATAATTATGACTTTTTATCCCACAATTTTGACTTTTCATCTCATAATTTTGACCCTTTTTACTCAAGCTGATGACTTATATGGGCTAAAATAAATCTTGATAGATAGATAGATAGATAGATAGATAGATAGATAGATAGATAGATAGATACTTTACAGCATCCAGCAGCAGGTTGCAAGACAAAGCATGCAACATTATAAAAAAATTTAAAATTACCTGCAGCCAAAACCAAAACCTCCCTTAAAAAAAAAATATATATATATATATATGTCAAATCAAATATGAACCTATAAACGAAAAGAGAAAGAGAAAAATCTGTTCTGAAGTTGTGGGAAACAGATATTGATTCAAGGATTCAAGGATTCAAGGATTCAAAGAGTTTTATTGTCATACAACCCATGTAAAAACATGGGTGGGACGAAATTAGGTTACCCTGGTCCCGGAGCAAGCCCAATCATAGAAATGAGAATAATAAAATATAAATATACACAAATATACAATAAAAAAGAGAAAAAAAAAAGAATAAAAGAGAATAAAAGTAGAACACAATCAACTAGCCTTTTTAACAAAAAGACGGAATAAAATAATTACTGTGCAAAAATTGCAGTGTTCATTTGTCGGGGGATGCAAACAATAATAACAAAAATTAAGCCAAGTTTTAATTTTTGTTTTTTAACAGGCAGAAATGGGCTTCCATACAATTTTCATTTATTTACTTATTTTTTTGACTGAGTTCAGCAATAAAAAAATTTCTGCTCACCCAAGGTTTTTACGTCTTTGGGGCATGTTTCCAGTTTAATTAACTGTTTTTTTTTCTGGTTTCACTGATAGATACAACTGAGTTTAATCCATATTAGAGTAAAATATAATACATGGCTAAGACTTCACTCATATCAAACACTTTGGTGCAGAAGTACGGTTTTAGGATTTTGCTTGTGCCTCCAAATGTCGAATCCACTGCGCATCAAAACAAGGTAGCGCTGAGTTGCTAGTTTCCCAGCTGTCCGTGAACGCACCTCACGTCAGTTGGAGTAACCTGCCCCGGTCTGCGTCAACAGCCGCTCCGGTTTGTTTGTTTGACGGGTTGTCTCGGTACATAACCGGGTGGAAGACCCACGCGGAGCTCAGGTGAGTGCACAATTTGGATTTTATAAAGATACGTATTGTTATTTTTGTTTTTTATAAACTAGTAGCTGAACTTGCCCAGCGTGCTAGTTAGCGTAGCGTCTGGCTTCATGCAAACGCAGCATTGTGCTAAATGCTTCCATTATCGGACAGGGACCCGTCTGTTGCACTATGCCTCCCTTTTCTCACTACTACTGCACTACACACTGTGGATACCCGTGTTCAAATACAGTATTAAGCTTAAAAGTATTATTCATATATCATACATCCCTTTACATGGTGTAATATTTATAAAAATAGCAACCTCTGTTTAAGCTATTTGCCCCCTCCTCATTAATCCTCCAGGGCGCGAGTAACCGATAATATTCTTATTTTTTTAACAAAATAAACAGTTATCTTGTTTTTAAATATTACTTTAGTGCAGATTTAGGTATAAGAATTAAAAAACTGATGATATATCGTCGTCTTTAAATGCTGTTACGTGCAATGCAAATGCATCCTGAACGTTAGCTCGTCGTAGCAACGACAGAAACAGAAGCCGACACCAAGAAAAAGCAGCTTTCATGCATCTTTCATGTGAGCAGTGTCAGATAGCAGCCTTCAGCTTTTATCACATTAAACGCAGCCTGTATGTTGTGTTTCATTTCGCTCAGTAAAGTCGGTCATGTCAGGGCTTGTTGTAGTCTGTTAGCTCGCAGGTAGCTGACAGAAAAGCTGCTGCTCATCATGTGAACGAACAGAGAAGCTGTTGTCACTAAACTCAGTTAGTATTTGTTGCATTCACTGCAGTTTTGGTGCAGGTTTCACGGAGAAAACAAGTCGTTACTCTCTCTGTTAGGGCTGGGTGACGTTTGGGAATCTGTATCACGATATTCACACAGTTGCTTCAAATATCGCGATACTTGAACACAGCTATAATCACATATGTGGACATCACATTTGATTTCTACGACGGAGTATTGGGGCCACAGTGAGGGGGAAAAAATGGGGGGAGGATTTTTCCCCCCCCCTCCTCCTCATCAAGTCAGTAAAGTCGAAATGTTGAGAATAAAGTCAAAAAGGCAAAAATAAAGTCGAAATATATTGTTGAGAATAAAGTTGAAATGTCGAGAATAAAGTTAAAATGTCGAGAATAAAGTCAAAATATAGCCCTGAGAATAACATTGAAATGTCAAGAATAAAGTCGAAAAAGTGTTCGACATTTCGACTTTATTCTCGACATTATATTTCAACTTTATTCTCAACATTTCAACTTTATACTCAACATTTCGACTTTATTCTCTACATTTTGACTTTACTCTCGACATTATATTTCAACTTTATTCTCAACATTTCAATTTTTTTCTCAACATTTCAACTTTATTCTCGACATTTGGACTTTATTCTCGACATTTCGACTTTATTCTCAACATTTCGACTTTATTCTCGACAGTATATTTCAATTTTTTTCTCAACATTTCGACTTTATTCTCAACATTTTGACTTTATTCTCAACAATATATTTCGACTTTATTCTCGACATTATATTTCAATTTTTTTCTCAACATTTCGACTTTATTCTCGACATTATATTTCAACTTTATTCCCAAATTTCGACTTTATTCTCGACATTTCGACTTTATTCTCGACATTATATTTCAACTTTATTCTCAACATTTCGACTTTATTCTCAACATTTCGACTTTATTCTCAACATTTCGACTTTATTCTCGACATTATATTTCAATTTTTTTCCTAACATTTCGACATTATTCTCGACATTTCGACTTTATTCTCGACATTTCGACTTTATTCTCTACATTATATTTCAACTTTATTCTCGACATTATATTTCAACTTTATACTCAACATTTCGACTTTATTCTCGACATTATATTTCAACTTTATTCTCAACATTTCGACTTTATTCTCGACATTATATTTCAATTTTTTTCTCAACAGTTCGACTTTATTCTCGACATTATATTTCGACCTTTTACTCGACATTTCAACTTTATTCTCGACATTTCGACTTTACCGACTGGGTGAGGGAGAGGGGTAAAAACTTCCTCCCCTCATTTTCTTTTCTCAATGTGGCCCTAATACTCCGTCGTACATTTCTGCCTCTCAGACCCATGAAACGACATTTTATAAAACTTAAACCTATACGTCACAGTAAGAGACACTTCCAATGTTATTTTTTAGTGATATCACAACTTTACACCCATTTCAGTGAGAAAAAAAGTGTAACAATAAACAACAACACGTATAACTAAAAACTAGTCGCTAACTAATAACACTGAAAACATAACTTTTTGTACAGAGACCAAATTAATTTTTTTACCAATTAGGTCTTACTGATCCTAAATAGAAAGAAATAAGAAATACACACCAGAAAAACTCGGGTCTTAAGAGGTTGAAGTGCTACACTGCTGTCAAGATGTTGAACATGCAGGAAAACATGCTCTGACTTCTTGTGCTGCAAATTTAAACGCCTTAAAATCTAAATTACAATTTGATCAAGATTTTGCAGGCTTTATATTTTTGTGCTAGAAAAATATGTATAGTTAAATTCCTCCTTATTTAAACATGTATTGAGGCTTTATTATGGACGCCCATTTCAGCCACTTGAAAAAATAAAAATGAAAATTTAGCTTCGTTGAGTATTTTGTTCTGCCCTTACGAAGTAAAATTAATTCCAGAAGAAAAGTCGAAATTGTGAGATAATACAGTCAAAAATTGTGAGATAATACTTTCAGAAATTTGATATTAAAAAAAGTCAAAATATTGAGATAAAAAGTTGAAATTGTAATATAATACAGTCAAAAGTTTGAGATTTAAAGTCAAAGTTATGAGAAAAGAGTTGAAATTTGGTCTAAGTGTCGACATTTTGAGTTAAATGTCAACGTTTTCAGATAAAAAGGTGAAATTGTAAGAAAAGAAAGTTGAAATATGTAGATAAAAAGTGAAAATTTTGAGGAAAAAAGTTGAAATCATAAGATAATACAGTCAAACATTGTAAGATTATACAGTAAAAAAAATTGAGATAGGTCAAAATTTCGACTTGATGTAAAAAAAATAATCTGGAGAGAGCCACCATGAGCTTCCATGCAATAATTATGTTTATATTTCAGAAAATGTTCCCTTTGATCAGAAAAAGGACTGTTTTCAATAAATGTTTTGGTCATGAAGCTACTAGGATCTCACCCTAAAATAATCAAACATTAGTTTTGCATTCCAAAGCATCTCATCTCATGATATTTATGCAGTCTAATGCTCAATTATCAGTAGTGAGAGGATATTTTTTCTAGAAACATCCCTTTGTAGTAACGCACAGTATAGTTTTTTTGTCCTTATTGTAGATCAGCTGTTTGCCTCAGATCTTTATAAACTACATCTTTGTTATGACTCCAGCTGTTGAAAGCCAGCGTTTCCTTGTCGGTCAGCTCTCCGTGTTCCCGATCACGTCAAATCGAGTTTAAAACCTGTAAACAGAAGGGATGAGCCTTTAGCGGCGGCTGGAGTAACTGTATCCATTACCCAGCATCCCCCAGGGTGTCGGGTTACTACAGGACCTCCAGAACTGGTCTCCATGGAGACAGAGAAGAAGAGACAGAGGAGGGATTGGCTGCTTGGCACGAGGCGGGTGGGGGTTTCACCTGGGTTTGACTGACAGGTGTGATGGTGCCAGCTGTGAGTGTGTGTGTGTGTGTGTGTGTGTGTGTGTGTGTATGTGTGTGTGTGTCGCTTTATGTCACGTTTCTCTGTGTAAGAATGCAGGGTTTGACTCTCTGTGGTTGTATAATGGATCTTTTTTGATGCTTTAGTTTGATTATAACTACATCATTGCTTTATTTATGATTTCTGCAAAGTTGGCTGACATCAAGCTGCAACACTTTGGAGCTACAGACTGAAATTTCTTTACTGCAAACAGGAAATGTGGTTTTATTTATCCACAATGTTACAGTTCCAGACAGGGGAATTATTCATCCAGGAGCATTCGTTGTAGAATTTGAGAAGATCCTATATCTTTGATTGCATTTCTCAAGATTTAACTTCTTTATTTACATTACTCCTCCACTATTTCACAACAAAAAATACCAACTCCTGCACATTAACTTGCAAAAATATATATTTGGAAGCAACATTTTGATCCAAGACATCTCCCTCCTTACCTACACACTTGTCCCATGAAAGAAATGTGTTTTTCTCAATTTTTACACAAGAATACAAAAATTCAAACATACATGTGTCTCGAACAAAGAAAAGTAGTGTTAAAAAGATCTGCTCATCATTAATTGTTCCCAAACAAACCTTAAAAAGTACATGACTTGATTCATCACATTAGTGGGCAGCAAGGGCTTATGGGAAGCGAAGTCTTTATCGCTAATGTTAATGCTGCTTTTCTGGAAAGTCTTCACAGTTGCTTCAAATCAAAACAAATATAATGACAAGAAAAACGTACGTTAATGTAAAAACAGCTTTTCTTAGAACCACTTTCAATCTCTTGCAAAAACCACAAATCTCAGATGTCAGATTATCCCTGAATGCACCATGACCTGTGACCATAACCTTTTAAAAAATTGCATTCCTTCACAATAAAAGTAAAGCTATGATCAAATATGGGTCAGATTAAGTCATCACAAACATATGTTAAGTTTGAGTATCATTCTCAGGACATGCCAACATAATTTGGACGGGAACAAACTTTGACACAGTGGTTAATTATTTTAAATTCTTCTCTGTAAACTTGTATGCGCACATTTTTTACTTTGACATAATGATACGGATTTAAAAAACACACTTTGTTCTTTACCTGGATCTTTAAATAACCTGAACTTGTGACGTAAAGTTTCCTGAGTCACACCACCTTTATTTGTCCTAAGAGCAGGCGGCTGAATTCAGCTTTTGTATATATGCTCACTCAGTGAGGAACACACCCACTTAACACACCAACACACACACACACACCAGGCGGAGCAGGTGGGACCGGTGTGCTGTTAAAACACTCGGCTGAGCTGACAGAGGCAAAACAAAAGGTAAAGTAGTTTAACAACACGATGGAGAAAAGTAACAAAACCAGAGCGTCATAATAATGATAATGCTGATGATGATGAGGAGAATAAAGACGTAAAAATCTGTGGTATGAAGATAAACTCGAAGCTCAGTCCTTGTCCCGACCGAAACAAGAGGAGGTGTCCGACACTCCTATGAGCTTTTGTTTGGCCAAGAAAGTAAAGTCCAAAACTTTATTGGATTATTAAAAAGTTGTAAACAGGTGTTTGAAGAGGGAAATAGAGCCAGAAATAACCAGGTATCACTGCAGCACTCCTGTTTGATCCTGAAATATTTCCTCATGGTGCTAAAATATGGACTGGAATATGTTCTGCTTGAAACTAAACTGAATTAATTATATCAAACTTGAAATGCTGTTTGAATTGTTGCATTAAAAAACTGAATCTGAATAGTATGATTTGAGAATAGGGCTGGCAAGAAGGAGCAATAATATGAGTTCAAGGTGGCTTAAAGGTTAAAAAAAGCAGCTAAAATAGGTGAAAGGGGGCAAAAATTGGGGGAAAACTTGGAAAATAGTCAAAAAGCAGCAAAAGATATGAGTGAAAAGTGACTGAACTGGGCAAAAAGAAGTCACAAGTAATAAAAAGATACTGAGTGCATAAAAATGAAATAACACTCAGAGGCTTGTCATTTCTGTTTAAAATATCTTTTTAATTAATGTTATGTAATGATCTGTTTTTCTGAGACACTGAATTTTGTGTTTCCAACATCTGTAAGCCATTATCATCAATATTTCAAGAAATAAAGACTTGAAATAATTCACTTTTTTTATAATGAGTGTATATAATATCTGGGTTTCACTTTCTGAAATGAGTGGCCAAAAATATTTGACTTTTTCATTATATTCCTTTTTTTAATGTACATGCAAACAGCTTCTATTGTGGATGTTGTTTATTTGTTTTAAAAATAATTCTTTCTCCCTTATGTATGTTTTTCTTATATCAAATTTGCTGTATGAATCAAAATAGCTTTTCTATTTTCAAAGTTAGTCATTCCTCTTGAATTTTTAAATTTCAGGAGTTGTAGAGATGTACAATCAAGTAGGTTAATACAATGTGAAGCAGCCTTAAAATCAATTAAAATTCAGTCTCTTTTAATGCAATTATTCAAATTTTTTATTTTTTTGTGTTCAAGTTTTTATTGGAATTTACAGGAGACGCTTGGACACATGAACTTTGATGATAGAAATCTAAGACAGCATCATGAAACATGCAAGGTATCTACAGATTGTTGTTGCCTTGCTGAAGAAAAAGTAGATTAGAGAAGAAGAATTAACACTAAAAGGAAATAAAAGAGAAGTGTGAGGGAAATATGAGGTGGAATGTGAGTTGAATGTAAAATCCAACATCGAGTAGAAGAAAGGAAAACAGAAAAATAAAACCAACAGCAAGATTAAAAACAATTAAGATATCAAAAGAAAGAGGATTTAATAACCTCTTCTTGATATTGTCAAAGAAAGAGTTGAAAGTAAATTAAATAAAATGAAATAAAAACAATGTGATGATGATTAAAATACGCTCATGTAAAATAGTTCAAGTAAACAGTATAACAGAAAATGTGGGTATATAAATGCGGGTATGAACGTATTCAAAAACCTCTCATTGTGTTTTTTTGTTCACATGTTCACCGATTCTCTCTTTCTCTCTCTCTCTCTTAGGTGAAGAAAAAAACAAAACATTTTTTTCCATTGGCCTCTTTCACCTGCCCTCCCTCCTGCCTCATTACAACTTTCTGCCTGTCCGACACTCAACAGACCAACCCAGCCTCCATCTCCATCCTCGGCTCCACTATGGTACAACAACCGCATATTTACCTCTACTTTTCTCTCGGCGTCTTCGGTCTGAAGCTTAAAGCCTCCGAGACGTTGTAATTCATTCAGTAATCGGACGTATGGCAGCTTCACTAAAAGCTCTCTATGTGTTTATGTGTTTGTATTTGTGTGTGTGTGTGTGTTGTCTGCAGAGTGTATGATGTCTGAGAGCAGCTGCTATGGCCTGCAGCAGCGGTCAGAACAATGCAGAGACTCTGGAGGGGTTCCATGAGGTGAACTTGGCCTCTCCGACAACACCTGACCTGCAGGTGGGTTCACATATCCCCCCACAGCTGCTAGAAATTAAATTTTGTCTTTGTTTCTGGATGTTGTTACTTTTGAAGATGCCTGAACTGCCTGTAAGCTGGAGTAGTTTTGTTCACCTTCTGTGTGTTTTCTCTGCAGAACCAGGCAGAGCAGCGACCCCCCGTCAGTCACAGCACCCCTCCCAGCTCTCTGTATCGCACACACTCTCTGGGAGCGCCCCCTGCTGGTCTCCCCACTTCACTACGGGCAGATCAGCTCCCTACACAGCCAGTTTACTCCACGCCACGACACAGCCACAATGGAAGGTAAAGGAAGCAACTGAGCTGGATCCAAAAATGATACAGGAGATAAGCTTCTAGCAGCAGAAATTTCAAATATCATCTTGTTGGAGCTTCTCAAGGATTATTTTTGAAGTGAGAGCCTCTGTTATCTGCTTATAACACAGAGTAAAATTCTGATGTAGAGATAGGAATCAAGAAAAAAAGTGGTTCAATCCATCAACATCATGAGCCTTTATTCATAATGATTCCCTTATTGATTCTTTACATTATGCTGGAGCACACAAAGAAATGCACATTACTGTCCCACAAGAGATTCAATACATTCAACATGTTATAAATCTCTAAATATACCAGACATCGATATAACTTCAGTTTTAAAACAGAATTTCTCCTTTTGTCACAGATGAATGTCACAATAACTTTTTGTAAACAATACTTGAAAGTCAAAAATGTCAAAATACTGACAGGTAAATGTTTTCCAAACAGAAGTGTAGACTCATGGCTGACTTTGGCATAACTACGGGAAGCTCAAGGTTTCAAACCAACTCATTGTTAGGCATTGTTGGGTCGCCTACTTCAGTCAATAACAAAACAATATACCGATGTCACCTGATATACAATTTTTACTTATTCTATTTATATACATGCAGAAAGAGAGAATCTAAATTCATAGACCAATTTCCTATTTATTACTTATAAACTCAATAAAATGTTATTGACAGAAAACCTGTAAAGCTATTTTTTTAGGAATTGTAAAGGGAATAGATAAGCAAAATCGATAAGGGCATGATTTATTATAACTTTTGGTGTTAGCAAAGCCAGATGTCAGTTTTTGTTTTTCATGTTAGGATCAGATCTTTTTCTTACACATGTACAGAACAAAATCTTTGACCACAGGGGGGCGCTAAAGCTAACAACACCTGAAGTTACTGATTGGAGCTTTAATGTTGTTTTCAGGCAAATTCAAAATGGTTTTGAGTTGAATTGTTAACTTTGGCATCAACATCCGTGTCTGTCATTCATAACCCACTGATGTCGTCGTCATGGTTACCTCCTCTCAGTGTCCCGGGCCAGGAGGCGGAGTCAGCGGACGGAAACTTGGAAGACGGGGAGGAATGCAGCGCGCTGAGCGACAGCCTGTCGAGGCTACGCAGCCCGTCGGTGATGGAGGTCAGAGAGAAAGGATACGAGAGGCTGAAGGAGGAGCTCGCCAAGGCTCAGAGGGTAGGACACACACACTCACACACACGCAGGATACGTCAGAGTGAGTGTGTAAGACTTCACAACATCTCAGCACACTGCTTATATTTTTATTTCTCGTTCAATGCACTTTTTCATCTTTTTGTTGTTGTTGTTTTTTTTGCTTCCATACTATGATTTGACTTCCATGATTTCATTTTTTGTTGTTTTTCTGTTGTTTTGTTTTCTGTCAATATGTGTGTGTGTGTTCATGTGTGTGTGTAAGGAGCTGCTGTTGAAGGATGAGGAGTGTGAGAGGTTGTCTAAAGTCAGAGATCAGCTCGGCCTGGAGCTTGAGGAGCTCACAGCCAGTCTCTTCCAGGTCGGTCAGTCTCCCCTCCCTGTGTCTGTCCGTCTAGTCTGCTCCTGTTTTTCTTCCTCCTCTTACAACTCAGACAGACAGCTGACAGAGAAAACAAGATGGTAGACTGATTATTTTCTGTTTGCTCTCTGGGAAAAGGTCACTTAAAGGTATACCACACTGTTTTTTTTTGTAGTAGCATGTCAAAGAATGAGACTTTTCTTCTTCTCATTGTCCTCAATCCTGCTTCGGGTGCTGCATCTCTGTGTTGTTTTATCTTCTAGTTGTTTACGTCAATACTCCTTAAAATATCTCATCAACTGTTGTGGGACTCATCAAGTTGAGTTTTAATTCTTTATGGTTATTTGGTTCTTTTATGTAAGTTAAGTTTAAATGTAGGCGATATTCTTCCTTTAAACAAGCTTTTGTGATCGCTGCTTCACTACCAGATATCATCAGTGGAGAGAATTTACTGAAAAGTCAAAGTGTGCGTGCGTGTGTGTGTGTTTTCCAGGAAGCCCACAAGATGGTCAGAGAAGCCAACGTCAAACAGGCGAATGCAGAGAAGCAGCTGAAAGAAGCCCTGGGCAAGGTGACAACACTCCACGCTGACGCACTGACACAGACCTCATGCTTCGCTTACAGTTCACACTTTGTTTTATTAAAGTCTCAGGAGTAAAAATAAACAAACGAGGAGTCTCCAAAAAGTCGGCTGCACTTATTTTTATGGGGGAGATAAATGAAGGCACTTAGAAATACACGCACTTTTAATTTGCAGCTCTGACTGTTGCCATTTGTGGTATTATGCTTCATTTTCATTGGATTAAAAACCTCTAGGAAAGGTTATTAAAGTTGTTATTGAGGTTGTTAAACAACTTTGAAGGACCATATTCCTTTCATCACACTTAGGGGAAAAAAAAGACTTAGAGAAACAACACAAGGGGGCGACAGAGAGTTGAAACATGGAGGCAAAGAGCTGCATTTGAGGTGAATCCTGCTCAGTTTTTGCTGCATTAACTCACCTGTAGTTCAACACACAGACATGAAACCACAGTATAAGATGCACTGTTGCATTTCCAGCTGGTTTCATCACTGTTGCTGAGTTACTGTGATTTTTGTGTGAACATCAGGAGGTATGCAGCTTAGAGGAGCAGCTAGACGCTAATTTGGCGACCTGTGAATGGCTCAGTTTGCAAAATTATCAGGGATTTGAACGCCATTTAGTGAGGAATGAAAACTAAACCAGAGACTTTAATGTTCTGTAGCAGAACTGGAATATTAACAACGATATCATCATCATATCATATGTTCATTGAGGTTATCATAATGTAACCAGTGTAGGCACATTATGCATAAAATTAAATTACTAAGTGATACAGCTTATCGGGCTCCATGTCATAACCGCCTTGTTGACCCCAGATGCACGACTGAAAGGCTCCAGACCAGCTGACTGTTTACTCCTCTGGTTTGTTTGGGCAAGTTGAAATAATACCTTTAAAAATGTCTCTCCCTCTTTCCCATCAGTGCACTAAAAACGTCAGATTCAACGACTCAACGTAGATTGTTTCTCACTCAGTTTACTAGTAAAATTCTACTCTTCAATCCATTTATCAGTGCCTGTGTTCTTAAACTGTTACTGTCATAACTGTCAATAACTCATGAACTTTATTTATCAAATTGCTTTTACTTTAGTATATTAAATTTTGATGTTCTTCTTCGCTATTGTCTTTGATTAATATGATGCTGCTGCCTCTTGATCTCAATGGGTCTCTTACTTGGTTAAATAGAGGTTAAATAAAACTGGAATACGATAAAAAAGTATTTGCAAACCTCTGGACAAAAGTTGCACCGGGGTTCAAGATGCAAACAAGAGGCAGAGGAAATTTCATTCATACCAGTGAGACGACCGGAGTTGGCTCGGATAAGGTGCAGATAGTAATTTTGTCTTTAGCAAAATCAGCTGCTCAAAGCTGACACATGCAGACAAGTAAGTTGAATACAGAAAATATTAAGTAGGTTGTTAATTGTTGTGTTAATTGTTAATAAATCAGGAGATCTGCCGTCTGGGTTAGAGGCAAATTGAACTTGATGTCAACCCCTGAAAATGCACAGTCTTAGTGGATTATAGTGTTTGGTGAGGGAAATAACAACCCATTGGAAAGTGTTTATGTTCCATTCACCAACTTAAAAGTATGAGGACATAAATTTTAAGGTGGAACCTAAAACTGAAAGGGTAAAATTTCTAGTGAAAATAAATATTTTTTCAAACACTGGTAATCATTGAACTCTCTCCTCCTCCCTCCCAGATCGACGTCCTCCAGGCTGAAGTCCAGGCCTTGAAAACCCTCGTCCTCTCGTCCCCGACCTCCCCCGTAGGCGACCTCCCCTCTGTAGTGGGGGGAGGGGTGAAGACCCCCTTCAGGAAGGGTCACAGCAGGAACAAGAGCACCTCCTCGGCCATCCTGGGGACGCAGCCCGACCCTTCGGCCACGCAGCCCATCGTACGAGAGTGTAGAGAGGTACGAGTCCACAGAACTTTATTTCACATGCAAGGATGATTTTTCACAATCCTGACTTGTCATCTTTGGACGTGCAGGTGGACAGTCAGCTGTTCACTGATTTTAAGGCGTGGAAGGAGGAGCCGACGCTGGATCGCGACTGCAGCTTCCTGCAGAGAATCTACCGTGAGGACATTTACCCCTGCCTCACGTTTAACAAGAGCGAGGTCATTGCACTGAGATACTAATCCTTCTTTGAACAGTTATTGTGTCATAAAAATAAAGCTCAGCACTTACTCCAGCCTCCTTCTCCTCTCCTCAGCTGGGGTCAGCCATCTTGGAAGCGGTGGAGCAGAACACGTTGAGCGTGGAGCCGGTTGGTTTCCAGCCTCTGCCCGTGGTCAAAGCTTCAGCGGTGGAGTGTGGAGGACCAAAGTGAGATCACACACACATGCTCACTCACTCACACACTCTTCTCCTCTTCATCACAGCTTCCACTCTTTCATCATCATCATCTCTCCATCTTCCCTTAATTTCCTGCTTTAGTGGGCGAAGGGCTGAGCTCATCACGTAAGTCTGACTCTCTCTCTCTCTTTTTCCTCTCTCTTGCTTCCATCAGCATCTTTTTAATATCTCCCTTCGACCCTCTGCTTTCCTCCTAACTCTCCCGTCGTTAATTCTCCGGGTTATTAATCTGATCCTGCTGACTTCATAGACGCTAACAGTGTCTTTCTCCTCACCTTGCTCCCTGCCTCTTTGAGCCCCTGTATCCGTGCTCTTCTGTAGGTTTTATTTCCAGATTTCTTCATGTAACAGCTGAAGAGTAGGCCTGTAAACTTGTCTTTGTTTTTGTGTGTCTCTTGTAGAAAATGTGCCCTGAGTGGTCAAACCAAAACCTGTAAGCACAGAATCAAGTTTGGAGATTCGTCCAACTATTACTACGTCTCTCCTTACTGTAGATACAGAGTGAGTATTAACACACAGACACTTTTTTGACACTAAGAAGAAGGTCACACTCTCTAATATTTGGTTGAACCACCTTTAGCTTTCATTACAGCAGATATTCGATAAAGTTCTGCAATGTCACAAGATTTATTTCCAACCAGTGTTGCATTAATTTTTCACTAAGATCTCATTTGGATGATGGGAGAGTCTGATGAGGTTAAGGTCTGGACTCTGTGGTGGCCAATCCATGTGTAAAAAAGATGTCTCATGCTCCCTGAACCACTCTTTCACTATTTGTGCTCCATAAATCCTGACATTGTCATCTTGGAATATGAAGAAAAAATCCATTGATGGAATAATCTGGTCATTCAGTATATTCAGGTCGTCAGCTGACCTCATTTATTGGGAACATAGTGTTGCTCGTAACTCAATGATCATAGCACTGCCCCCACAGGCTTGTACAGTAGGCACTAGGTATGATGGGTGCATCGCTTTACCAGCCTCTCTTCTTTTATTATTATTATTATTGTTATTATTTTTATTTTTATTATTATATGATCACTGCTATTATTATTATTTTATCTTATCTTTTATATTATTTTATATATTATTATTATTATATTCCTGTTCCTATGCACATACAGAATCCCTCTCAGGTACACACAGCATACTTGAATACATCTTAAAGCTCTATTTATATATAACTTTATTTCCTATTTACATATTTTTTATATTTTTACCGGTGCTGACTCTTTTGGTTGCCTATTGTGTATGTGTACAGTGCCGTGAATTATGATAGAGATTCCAATTTCCCTGATGGACACACCTAAAGGGATCAATAAAAGTGCTGTCTATCTATCTTACCCTGATGCACCCGTCACTCTGGAACAGGGTCAATCTGGACTTGACTTTACAGTTTTTAATAATGCGTTTGACAGTTTTTCACCCAATTTTAGTGGTTTCTGCAATTTCTTTAGGCGACTAAAATCTTTTCCACAACCACAGGATGTGACTTTCTCCATGGTTGTTTCAGAAATGAGAAGTTACTGAGGTTAAATAACTTGTTACCAGCTGAAAGATAATCACTCATGCTGTAATTATCCAATAGGAGGCTTGTACCTATTTGTTTAGTTAAAACCAGGTGGTGACAGTGTATTGCTCTTTGTACTCAAAAAGTTTAACTTCCAGGACTCATATCTACATTTCAGCCAATCATGAACTCTCTCTCTCTGTGTTAACTTTTCGTCTTCCTTTGTGTTTCTCTCAGATCACAGCCGTGTGTAATTTCTTCACCTACATCCGCTACATCCACCAAGGGCTGGTCAAACAGCAGGATGGTGAGACACAAACACACTGTTTATTCTTTATTCTCAGTCATAGAAACAGATGGGAAGTGTTGGGGACTGTTTTTTTTTTCTTGCTTGCACTTTTACCTGACAACAAAATTGAAATATTTACAAGGAAATGCTTGGCCAAGAGAACACAAGTTGCAGTTTGACATAAAACAACTGAAACACACCATGGAAAGTCTTGATCTTAATAAAACTAGACTGTAATATCTTTTTTTAATTATATTTAAAAATTACCCCATGATTTCTTTTATATCTACCACGCTTCTTGGTCTACAGAGAGCTCTTAGTCTCTAATTGACTTCCTGGGAATCATAATTCCTAGGTCATAATTTGGTAACTTTCTAGCTGTCAAAACAACACGCAGTTGATCTTAAAACTTTTAATGAGAGTGAATTTAGAAACCTTAAATACATCTGTGTTGTATCACCATTTAAATGCCCTTTATTACCTTTAATGTATGAAATAAAATATAAACATTAACCCCTGCTCTAAGCTTTTGGATACCTAAACCCAGCAAAAACTGAAATCTAAGCAAGTCATTACATCTTATTTTATAGAAAAGATTGTCTCATTATTCTTGATATGAGCTACATTCAACTTATAAGAACAGGAAAATATCTTAATTCAAGTTATTTAAAGACAAAAATGAGGTCTGAATTGCTTGTAATGAGTCAAAAAACTCTGCCAATGGGATCAGAAAAAAAGTTTCTTCCATTGAGACATCTTTCTATTTACAAGAAACTTTACGAGTGAATTTTTCTTATCTCATTGGCAGATTTTTTTGACTTGTTAAAAGCAATTCAGACCTCATTTTCGTCATAAAAAACTTGAAATAAGACATTTTTATGATCTGGTCTGGTGAATGTGGCTCAAATAAAGAAAAATAAGACAATTTTTACCACAAATAAGACATAATGACTTGCTTAGATTTCAGTTTTTGCAGTGTGGTTATTGAAATTTTTGTCACTGAAGCAGCTGTATTCCTCTCAGCATAAAATACAAAAACTCCAGTGTAATAATTTAGAGTTGTTTGATTAAACTCGTGTTTGCTGTGATGATATTTTGTGTCTTAAAGTTTTCCTTTCTGTGTCTCCAGCCGAGCAAATGTTCTGGGAGGTGATGCAGCTGCGCAGAGAAATGTCTGTGGCCAAACTGGGCTACTACAAAGATCAGCTGTGACCCACTGACGGACAGACGCACAGCCCCTCCCCCTCCTTCCTTCCTTCCTCCAATCACAGCAGGCTCTGCCCTAAAGCTCCGCCCTTCTCCTCGCTCCTGCTCCTGGTTCCTCCTCCACCTTTTCCGCCTCTGTGTGAGTGTTTTCTTGTGCGTGTGAGAGGAAACCTGTGGTTGTTTTCAATCATCGTTAAAAAAAAAAAAAAAAAAAAAGACTGAAGAGCGGTGACGTCTGTGTCGTCGCCGCGCGGGCGTTTCTGCGGGTTTTTTGTTGAGAGTTTGAATCCAAAGTCTGAGATTTCGTTTACTGAAGAACTTGTAACACTCCGATGTTTGAAGGTGGCATGAAAATAAGGGGATTTTTAAATATATTGGCATTTAAACCGACCTGAGGAGCTTTGACCTTTGATTTTTTTTTTCCTCTCCCAAACTCAGATTATTCAATCTACGAAAGAATCAACTCTTGATGGTGATAAACAAGGGCCACTGTTTGGGAACAGTATCTGGGAAATATACATTTTTGCTAAGAGTCATGGAAAAATAAAACAAAAAGTCAATATTTATACTTGAGATGGAGATTTTAAAGGAAATTTGTACTTTTAAAGTCAAGTTCCACATAGAAATAAGTTCATTTGATGGGTTTTCTTCTCAAAGTTGAATTGTTTCTCAATAATCAGTCAAAATTTAAACTGTAATAGCACTAAATACTTGATTTTCCTCCTGATATTTCGTTTACACAACTATTTTTTTTAGAAATATCCAACACTAGTCTTACATTTCTCCTCACAATGGCTCTTTTATTTATTTCTAAAGGATCAATTTGCATAAATCTGTGACTTTGCTGCTAAAATCCTTCAGTAAAGAGTCATTTATCAGATATTAATTATTGATGTTGTGCTGTATTTTTGGGTTAGTAGTTATTAAAGACGCCCACCAGGCAAAAATGAAGACCAAACAATCAATTATTGTTTACTTAAAGTGTGTATAAGCTCATATTTAATTTTAGTTTGTAGAAAATGAAAATGTAATCATTTTGTTTCCAGAGTTTATTTAAGTTTAGTAAGATGCAAAGATAATCAGATGATTTAAAGCCCTTTTCAGGAAGGATTTAGCTTTCAACTCCTTTCTTTTGCAGTGAATTTAAGGCTTTACACACAAATGTCACGAAATAAGAGAAATTTTAAAAAGTCATTTTTCATGATTTTAGAGTAAAAAGCTTTTCATTTGTACTTTCCTTTAGAGTTTCTGTTATTTTTTTTGTTGTCAGGATGGTGTCATGTGTTCATAAAGCTTCCAAACAGAACTCTGCGTTCACGTTTTTGCTGTTAAACAACACTAAATCATACTTTTTGGGGGGGAATTGTCCTTTACTCGCTCCCGGTGTTTTCTTCCTGCTGTATTTATTCAATCAGGATGTGTAGAGGGTGAGAAGTGTGTGTGAATGTGAAGTGTGTGTGTGTGTGTGTGTGCCTGGTGTTGTATAAAGTTTGTAAATGTTAATTTAAACCCGATTCTGCTTCTCTTAATCTCTCTCTCTCTCTCTCTTTCCCGTTCAAAGTCAATGTCACTCTCCCGGTTTGGTTTAGTGCCTTTTCTCAGACACTCTGAAATAAAAACAGGAATACCTCTGAGTTTACGTGTCTGAGGAGTTTTTTTTCATCTAGTCATTCGTTCATTCATTTTTTTTTTAAATGTTTGTCATGCAGGAATTTTTACACACAAAAAATGAATACACACACACACACACACATGCAAATAGAGGCACAAAACTGTACAATTGATCATTTTATTTCAGGATTTTTTCATTCCAATCATCAACATCGACACTGTTAAATCAAATTCAACCCCTAACCCTTAACCCTAACCCAACCCTAACCCTAACCCCTAACCCAACCCTACCCCTAACCCTAACCCTAACCCTAACCCCTAACCCAACCCTACCCCTAACCCTAACCCTAACCCCTAACCCAACCCTACCCCTAACCCTAACCCAACCCAAACCCAACCCTAACCCCAACCCTAACCCTAACCCAACCCTAATTTAAATTCAACCACTAAACCCTAACCCTAACCCAACCCTAACCCTTTTTAAAAATGTCTGTCATGCAGGAATTTTTACACACAAAAAATGAATACACACACACACACACACACACACATAAAAATAGAGGCACAAAACTGTACAATTGATCATTTTATTTCAGGATTTTTTCATTCCAATCATCAACATCAACACTGTTAAATCAAATTCAACCACTAAACCCCAACCCTAACCCAACCCTAACTCAAATTCAACCACTCATTATTACACACAGTAAACTTCAGACACACTTTTCAAATGCAAGTTATTTTATTTTTACATCTATTGGGGTTTTTGTGACTTTACTTACTTGTTCAAGTTTTAGTGCAGTTTTCCATCACTCTTTACACATGTACTGCAGAGAAACTGACTGTTTTTAAGCCAACTTTAGTCTTGTTTGTACTTCTTGAGACTTCTAGCTTTTGAAAACCCTTAATTTGCGGATTACCTTAAATACTTCAAACATGTTAGCACTCAAGTTAGCGTTCGCAGCACGAGACGTACGGTTACATTCACAGCAAAGTCAGGACAGGCAGCAGAACAAAACACTCAAGAAAATAAGCACAAATTATTTAAACAGAGGAAAACAACAAAGCCGTTTAGGGATGTATCATTTAAACTTTTTACAGCACAAACCTCTGATTATGCAATGAGCCCTTCATAGGTTTTTATCCTCTGATCTCATTAATAAAAAACAGCTTTGATGATTGTTCCATTGTACGATAATCTAAGTTTTGAAAAAGAAAAAAAACAGCAGAGGTTTTTCAAAAGGGTAAAACACAATCATACAGTAAACACACAACTCGAAGAAAAGATTAAAGACATCAGCGAATCTTCAGGTGATCAACAAAGTCTTCAGCTGGGTTTTTCTCCCTTAAACTCATAAACCTCATTTTTTTTACTCCAGTTTCCTCTTCAAATAAGTTTCCAGCATCTTCGATTGTTTTTGAGTAACTTTGTGTGGCTCAGGTTGTTTGTGCAGTAGTTTATAAAAGCAAATTAACAACTAAACTGAAAATCTCTGTTTGATTGACTTCCACTAAATTCTGCTTCTCAGTTAATACTTTTGAATCTTTTTCATCCATCATTATCTCCACCTGAACACTTGCAGTGGCTCTTTCCTTTGTGTGTGAATATTTAATGTTCAGAAACTCAAAATTCAGCGACATCTAACCTTAAAGAATGATACGTTAGTGTTACATTTTAATATGACCCATAAAAATGAGGACTTAGTGCTTTATAAAAGTGTCGTTCTAATCTCAGGACTAAAACATTTCATCTCGTTATTTATATCAACTTTTTATCCAGTGTTGGAGACTTTGGGCACCACTTTACCCCCTTAAAAAAAATTAAATTCTCACTAAGCAAATATTTTCACTTGCTTTTATTTTATACATTGACTTTTAACTCATAGTTGAAACTTTTTTTTCGTGTATTTTGTATTTTCTTATCTCATGAAAGCAACTTTTTGACTCGCAAACTTTGCATTTTATATCATGAAAACAATTCAACTGCATTATTCAACTTACAATCTCATATCATGCAATAATTTAGGAAAAGTTTTATCTCGTAATCTGTTTTTTCACATCAGATTTTGATTTATTTATCCATTATTTGGACTGTTTTGTCCCTAAGTAATAATAAAACTTTATAGAGTGAATCTTGGAAAAACAGAGCACTGTAAAAAAAGAATAGTCTCGTTTAAAAAATAAAGTGTTAAAGTTGAAAAAGTGGGATTCTACTTAAAGAGAAAAGAGAAAATTAGTTGTTATTAAAACTTTAATCAAAAATTAAGTGAGACTGAATCGAAGTGTAAAGAAAAGCAGACAAATTAACCGTGAAATGGGCTTCCATACAGAAATACTTTCCCACAATTTTCTTTCAAACCTGCACAACTACCCTAAATTTAAGTCTTTTGATAAGGACACAAATTTCAAATATCTGTTTGTGCAGTCAAATCAAGGACAACACTGTGTTATCGTTCTCCTCTTTCAAGTGTAAAGACACATTTATTTATTACAGCAGCTGTTCTGTGTTTTTACAGTCAGCGTTGTTATGTAAATGATGTTATCTTCATCAGTTTTCCAGCTCTGAGTTGTTCATGAGTCTATCTCGGCCACATTCCCCATGCGAGTCCAGGTAAGATGAGCGCGATGAGGACGGAGGAGAACAGGTTCACGGCGTTGTTGTCCAGAATAGGTTTCCCACAGATTCGCCGAGTCGTGGCGGATTCGTAACCAACAACTTTTCCGATACTTGCGTCGTAGCCTGAAGATGGAGAAGAAGAAGTCACATTTAATTCATGGGGAGAATTTCTTTTTATGTCCTTTAAATGTTTTTTTTTTTTAGTCAAATATGTTTTTATTGAGAAAAAAAATATTGCATACATTTTAAATATACATTCATGTCTCCTTTTACGATTTTCTGTTATGGATTCCATTTTTATATTTACCATTATATTTAAACATTTTAACAAAGCTTTTAGAATCAATTGAAGAACATAGATAATTGAACAGGAACAGAAGGACAGTTTAAAAAAAACAAAACAAAAAAAAAAGGGGGGATATAAATAAATAATTTAGAGAGCGGAAAATAATAAATAAATAAATAAATAAAAATAAATAGATAAGTAATAATAATTAAATAAAAAAAACAACGAAAACAAACAAAAAACACCAAAAACCCCCCCCAAAAAAACATAATAGTAGTAATAATAATAATAATAGTAATAATAGAAAAAACAAAAAATAAAAAAAAAAAAGGGGGGGGGTGTTGTTGTTTTTTTACACAGAAAGACACAATATAAACAAAACACACCTTGACACATAAGAAAAAAACAAACATATAACATGTATGATAATACCAGGGTACCTGCAGATTTTGGCAAGTCAAATTTAACCCTGTGGTGCATAGAGGTCACTACAGTGGACACCTATTTAAAAGTTATTTACTCTTAAATTCAATGGTTCATGTGATAGAAATTAATTTTAGTCTGTGTCAGGATATTTTTATTCTTTGTAGGGCCTGAAAAAATCGTTTCAATTCTTTTTCCAAATATAAATATATATTTTTTTTAAAAGTTACAGACAAACATTTGAGGGCAAAACAGCGTAATAATTATAAATTATTCAGTGTTAAAATGGATGAAAGAGAGTTAAAATGTTTCGTACTGATTTAAGTTGAATGCTCAGTTACAAATATTTGAAAAAAAAAAATGGAAAACTTTTTTTCATGCTTTAAGAAAAATAAAAACACTAAAGGGAAAAATCCAGACACTGACTTTCACAATTCATGCATCAGAGGGTTAAGACTTTTAAAGACCTTTTTAATGCCTCTTTGGAAGAAATTTAAGACCAAAAAAAAACAATAAATATACAGTTGTGCCGAAAAGTTTACACCCTCCAGCAGAATTTCTGTTTTTTTGGCTTTTTCTTAGAAAATATTAATGATAACACAAAATCCTTTCTATCACTCATGGTTTGTGGTTGGGTTAAAACATTTATTGAAAAAAACCCACTTTACTCTTTTTAAATCATAATGACGACAGAAACTTGAAAAATAACTCTGTTAAGAAGTTTACACAACTCTGGTGGATTTGTCCTGAGAAATGCACAAAAGTGAACACAAATGTGTTTGAATGTCTACTAAAGGTAACCATCCTCACCTGTGATCTATTTGCTTGTTATCAGCGTGTGTGTATAAAAAAATGAACAGGGTCATTTTTGAAGTTTCTTCTGAAAAGGTCAAAAAATCAGAAAACTGCTGGACGGGGTGTGAACTTTTCGGCACTACTGTATGTATTGTTTAAGATTTTTAGTAAATATGCATTTATTTCATGCAGAAAACACTTATTTAGATTGAAAATATGTGAATGGATGATTTTGAACAGGGCAAAAATTCAGCTTCAGACGACTGTAGTGATGTGACAATCCTCAAGGTGGTAGAATACATTTTTAAAAATGTTTTTGAACAGGTAAAAGTCTTTGAACTCATGAATCAAATCTGATATGTTTGAGGGTTGAGTGTTTCTTTTATCACAGAAAAAATGTCAGGCTCCTGTAATAATAAACTGTTGTTAAGTTTTTGACCAGCAGAGGGCAGTGTAAGCTCATGTAAAATAATCTGCACCTAAGTTTTCTTTAATGTCTTCACTCTCTTTCTCCTCCTACCTGAATATTGCATGTGAGCCCCCAGGAAAGAGTCCAGCATGGACCCCAGCAGGCCGGCCACGCCCCCATAGATCATAATCGGCCACTGTGGGTCGACGAGGTGCAGGTCGCTGAGAAACAAAACCTGCGTCCCGAAATACGCAGCGCCCACCGTAAGACCTCCAAGGAAGCTGGCGACCAACCCGACTGTTGTTACTCCCCCGTTTGTTCCTGAAAGAGCGAAACACAGAGAGAAAACTCGAGTATAAGAAGCTGTGAATAAAGAAACGCATCGTAACATGAATGAACAAATGATTATTAGTCCACAAGTCGAGTGTAACTGATGAGATTTATGAGCACAATTTCCTGGATCTCCAGTTTCCTCTGAAGAGTGACCTTTAAGAGAGAAGCGGCGTTTCTTCTCTTGTATCTGTGTCATCTTTGATTTCATGCTTTTCTGCTAACTGCTTCACACATTAAAAAAATCAGCGGCTTTTGGTCAAATGACCTCATTGATGTCAGGGAACATGAGTCAAAGATTCTGGAGAAATGACACTTAAAGTAACGTCTCAGTTATAGTGGATGATCTCCTCATTCATCCCCTTAAGTGAAATCTTTTTAGTGTCATTACAGCATCAAACTAACGCACATTTCTGCACAAATCTAAACTTAAAGTGGCTGTGAAGAGAACAAACTGTTGTGATGTATTTGTTTTGAAAGTGAAATCTTCCTCTTAACACTTCTTTTCTTTGTTTCCCACGACTTTTTACTGGATGAAACACAACGAGGTAATGTCATTTGAAACGTGACCCAAGCAAACTTGTACGGTAGTTTAGTCGCCAGATTTAGTGCCACTCACCGCCTGGTGACTCTGACACACGTCTGTACCGTGTAACGTGAGTGAATCCTGATTATGTCCTGCTACATATCAACCAAACAGAGCAAACAATACCTGGCTCTTTATTTTATTGATATACTCTCAGGTTTAAATAGATCATGTGGGTTAGCTTAGCTTGTGTTGTAGCCTTTTAATCTTGTGTCAGCTTTAAGCCTGTGTTTTGGCCTCTAGCTTCTGTTTTCAGCTATAAATTGTGATTTAGCCTTTAGCAAGTGTTTAAGCCTTAAGTCTCATGTTTTAGCCTCTGGATGGTGTTTTTGACTTTCACTCGTGTTCAAGCCTCTAGCTTTTGTTTTAGCCTTTAGCTCATGTTTTAGCCTTTCATGGATTTTTAGCTTTTAGTTTGTGTTTCAGTCTTTAGCTCATGTTTTAGCCTTTATCTGATTAATTAGCCTCTAGCTTGTGTTTTAGCCTTTTGCTCATGTTTTAGCCTTTCATGGATTTTTAGCTTTTAGTTTGTGTTTCAGTCTTTAGCTCATGTTTTAGCCTTTATCTGATTAATTAGCCTCTAGCTTGTGTTTTAGCCTTTAGCTCATGTTTTAGCCTTTACCTGGTTTATAAGCCTCTAGCTTGTGTCTTAGCCTTTTGCTCATGTTTTAGCCTTTCATGGATTTTTAGCTTTTAGTTTGTGTTTCAGTCTTTAGCTCATTTTTTAGCCTTTACCTGGATTTTTAGCCTCTAGCCCACGTTTTAGCCTTTATCTGGTTAATAAGCCTCTCGCCTGTGTTTTAGCCTTTAGCTCATGTTTTAGCCTTTACCTGAATTTTTAGCCTGTAGATTGTGTTTTAGCCTTTAGCTTGTTTCTTAGCCTTTAGCTCATGTTTTAGCTTTACCTGGTTAATTAGCCTCTAGCTTGTGTTTTAGCCTTTAGCTCATGTTTTAGCCTTTACCTGGTTAATAAGCCTCTAGCTTGTGTTTTAGCCTTTAGCTCATGTTTTAGCCTTCATCTGGTTAATTAGACTCTAGCTTGTGTTTTAGCCTTTAGCTTGTGTCTTAGCCTTTAGCTCATGTTTTAGCTTTACCTGAATTTTTAGCCTCTAGCTTGTGTTTCAGCCTCTAGCTTGTGTCTTAGCCTTTGCTCACATTTTAGCCTGTAGCCTGTGCTCTTTCACTCTCCTGTTTAGCTTTCTTCTGCTCATCTGTTCCTTTTTCTGTCAGACAGTCCAGCTCCTGTTGCCACTATCATTATTACTAAATAAATCACAAAAATTATTTTCAGCAGAGAAAAAAAACTGTCTTCTCACTATCAAACTTCCTCAGCTGGTGCGGGGTTGTCATGGAAACTTTGATTTGTTGTAAATGAATCTGATGGAGTTCGAAGTTAGAAATAAATGTAGATATCAGACTTTTTGAAGATAACTGAGAAAGTCTTCACAGTCCCTTTAAGTGTCATTCATGCAGAATTTCTTAAATTTCAAATGAAAGGTTCAGAAATCAAACACTAGAGGATTTTTCTTGTTACCTGCTGGGACTTCCTCCCAGGTGGTGATGAGTTTGGGCTGTGATTGGCTGAGAACAGGCCCCACCTCTGACGCCCAGGTGTCCCCTGTGCTGCAGGCGAGGGCCCCCAGCAGAGACAGACACATCCAGGAGGCCGAGTACTGTTTGCTGAAGTCGATGGGCATCTCACCTGGACCCACCTGGAAACACGGACACTGTTTCTACACCTTCAACAGTTTTTAACCAGGAAAAGTGACTCTGTAAATCTCTCTGTTCTCACCTCGATCATGTAAAGCAGAGCCAGCTCAGTGGGAACTCCTCCGTTACAGAAAACCTGCACCCAGTTCCTCTGACCACCTACACAAACACACACAAACATCAGCACACTTTCCTTTTTTTAATATTTCTTTTTATGTGCTGCTTAACTGCAAACACAATTTTTATAACATTCATAAAACAAACAAAAATAGCTGGGGAAAATATTACGAGTCGAGTTGTCTTATAAATGACTTTTTTTTCCCTTCTGGTTTGTCTTCTCTCAATTTCTGGTGTCACCACTTGGCACCACTTCCTAGTTATAATCTTTTTACAAGCCACAGTCAAAATTTTTAACAAATAATGATCTTTTCCGTGAAAATGTTCAGTTGAAAAGTTACATAAGAACAAGAGAGTAGCATTCAATGGTAAATTCTATCCCATTTTTTTTAAATTTCTGTATTAATGCTTTCCTAATAGTTTCTTATTCACTTTTTGTCCACAATTTTAACTTTATAATTGCAAAATTTTTTGCCTTCAATATCTTACAATGTCTTCTTTTTAATCTCAAAATTTGACTGTTATCCCAAATTTTTTACTTTTGTCTCAAAATTTCAACTTCATTTCATTCATTTTTATATATCTTTCAATTTTTACTTTTTATCTCAAAACGTCTTCTTTTATTTCAAAATTTTGACTTAATTATTTCATAATTTTTTACTTCCAATATCTTACAATTTCTACTTTTTACTCTGAAAAGAGTCAATTTTTATCTCAAAATTTGACTTGTATTCCTAAATATTGACTTTTCTCTCAAAGTTTCAATTTTATTTCACACATTTTTTTTATACATCTTTCAATTTTCTTTGTTATTTAAAATTTTGTCTTACATTTTGACTTAACTATTTTGACAAAACTGACTTTTTAATCTCAAAATTTGGCTTTAATATCTTTTTTCGAATTTTAACTTTTTTATCTCATAAATGTTATTTTTTTCCCTCAAAATTTGATGTAATATGGGCAAAACAAAATCTCAGCAAAGCCATGTTTTCATTTTTAATTTCTTAACTGGTGGAAATTCATTAAAATCATAAAACAGAAATAGATAACGAGAAAAAAATGTATTTTCTATTGTGTAAAAATGTAGATACTGCCTCAAAAATCTTAGTGCAAGCAGTCAGAGCATGGTTTTTCCTTCATGCTCAACATCTTAATAGGTTGGTGCATTGGAAAATGCCTTTATAATCAATATCAATGGTCTGAGGACACAATTCACAACAAAAAGGAGGACAAGCAAAAGAGGATTTGGTCACCCAATTTCTAAGTAAGAGCAGTCAGTTTAAAAAAGGCTCCGATCAGATTTTTGTTTGTTGAATTTATTTGTGGACTTCTGCTGTAAAGCTCTTTGTGAACTGTTGTTTACGGTGGCCAGGAAGGGCAGAACAAAATTACAAATTGTGAAACACTTTTACAATGGTTGAGACAAATTTACATTTTAGAAAAAAAAAATTACATTCACTAAACAAAAATTAAATTACCATAACACATTTACAAGTTCTGAAACAAATTTACCTTTCGGAAAACAAATTAACAAGACGTGAAACACTTTTACAAACGCTGAAACAAATTAACAAGTGGCGAAACACTTTTACAAGCTCAAGAATTAACCGGAAAGGGAATGTACCAACTCCCGGGATGAACCGGATGTGATAACGGGGAGCGGCAGTCACCCAAGATGGACGAGATTAACGCAGTTTTGTTTTTTCGTGTGGTCGGTCTTTCACAATTTGGATGACCTCCAACAAACACTATTGGCCTATTTGCCGCTCCCCGTTATCACATCCGGTTCATCCCGGGAGTTGGTACATTCCCTTTCCGGTTAATGCTTGTAAAAGTGTTTCGCCACTTGTAAATTTGTTTCAGCGTTTTTAAAAGTGTTTCACGTCTTGTTAATTTGTTTTCCGAAAGGTAAATTTGTTTCAGGACTTGTAAATGTGTTATGGCAATTTAATTTTGTTTAGTGGATGTAAAATTGTTTTCTAAAATGTAAATTTGTCTTAACCATTGTAAGAGTGTTTCACAATTTGTAATTTTGTTTTGCCCTTCCCGGCCACCGTAGTTGTTTTTAAAGGTGCGCTATAAATAAAGTTATTATTATCATTATTATTATCATCATCGTTCCTTCATACGGCTCACTTTTCCTTTCAATGTGGCTAAAATGCACCCTCTCTCTTCCGACCCCTCACCTTCTTTGTAGTCTGCGTCTATCTTCTTCTTCTGCGCTCCTCCCCAGCGGGTGAGTCTGGAGGAGGTGATGAAGAACGCCAGCAGGGAGGAGAAGAAGCTGAAGTTCGCCATCGTCAACACGAATCCCACCAGGAGAGCTGAGAGGAAAAACTTCAGGTCAGAGAAGCAGCTTGAACCCTCCGCCATCGAAAATCTGTCCTGAAGTGAGCGTTTGTAGCAGCAGAATAAATCAAGCGTTTGTTCCTGATGATGTTTTGGTTCATTTTATTGGCCAGCATGAACAACTTCAGTCACATCATGTCTGTTTTTTAAGAAACAACCCAATATTGTTAAATATCACGTTTTGTAACTGATCACAAATCGTTACACAAACCAGAGAAACAAACTGAGAACCTTGTTTTATTTTTTTTTTAATCAAACTAAAAGAAAATCAGGAGAAACAGAAAAACCTTTAAGTCAAAAAAAACAGAGAAAAGTGACTTTTAATGCACATTATCATCCAGAAAGTTGTTTTTCCCTCCTTGTTTACATCTAGAAAAGAATCTTCCCAGGTCACTCAAACAAAGGCGACTTTATTTTGATTTAATCTCTTCCTTTCATGCCTGCACACGTTAAAACAGTGACAGTCATCCTCTTTAATAATAGGTTATATTTTCATGAGTGTCAAATTGATTTATGTGGCGGTTTGGGAAGCAAAGATGAAAGATCAGTAGTTGTTCTTTTTGTTTTTTTCTATGAAAGGTTTGATTTCTGTTTATATCACCACATTAAAAGGTTATTTAACCTCTGACTGATACGACTATTTCATAGAAATCATCTGACTATCACCATCACTTTAAAGAGGGTGCAACTGTCGCCTCTGAGTCGCTTTANCTTGTTTACATCTAGAAAAGAATCTTCCCAGGTCACTCAAACAAAGGCGACTTTATTTTGATTTAATCTCTTCCTTTCATGCCTGCACACGTTAAAACAGTGACAGTCATCCTCTTTAATAATAGGTTATATTTTCATGAGTGTCAAATTGATTTATGTGGCGGTTTGGGAAGCAAAGATGAAAGATCAGTAGTTGTTCTTTTTGTTTTTTTCTATGAAAGGTTTGATTTCTGTTTATATCACCACATTAAAAGGTTATTTAACCTCTGACTGATACGACTATTTCATAGAAATCATCTGACTATCACCATCACTTTAAAGAGGGTGCAACTGTCGCCTCTGAGTCGCTTTACGCAAGTCAACAGCAGGATGGTGATTTGGTTTCCTAAATGTCAGATGAGATATGAAACAGATAGGATGTCTCAAACAAGTCCAAAACAACAAAAATTAACCCATCTTTTCTGTTTTTTGGGAGAAAAATCTATGGACTATCTCAGTTCACTGTAACAAATTATAGAATAAAAAGATTAAGAAATTGAGGGGAAACAGAGCCTCAAGCAGAGAAAGTTTATCCCAGTAAATATCATATTTTTTATTAAACGAACAAAGACAGCGAGGACTAGCTGTCGTTATAGACTGCAGATAAGTCAGAAGAATTTACAGTTACACTAAGAAGTTTACATTAAAGAAACAGATATAATTTGCTTTAAAGGAAAAACAAATACAGCAAAAGCTGGCTATTGTATGATGGAGGATTAAGGCCACATTACAAAAAAAAGAGAAAATTCTTAAGTTTAATATCATAGATTTACGAGAATTAAGTCATGAATCTACAAGAATTAAGTTATAAATTTGAGGGAATTAAGTCTTAAACTGACAGGAATAAAGTCACAAGAATAAAGGTGTGAATTTACGAGAACAAAGTCATAAAATTATGAGAAAAAAATGTGAATTTATGAGATTTAAGTAATTGATTAACAAGAATAAAGTTAAAAAATTTATGAGTAAAAAGTCAAACATCAACGAGTAAAAAGTTGTGAATTTATAGTTTAAAGTCATAAATAAAAAAAATAGCAAAATCTTGAGAATAAAGTCATAAATGTATGATAATAAAGTCAGAAATTTATGATGATAAAGTCATAAATTTATGATAATAAAGTCATAAATGTATGACTTTATCGTCGTAAATTTATGATAATAAAGTCGTAAATTTGTGGGAATAAAGTCTTGAGTTTTAGAGAATCAGGCCTAAATTTATGCGAATAAAGACATAGATTCATGAGAATAAAGTTGTAAATTTATAATAATAAAATTGTAAATTTACAACATAAAGTCATAAATCTACAAGAATAATTTTTTTTTTTTTTAATGAGAATGAACTCGTTTATCTAAGAGAATATACTTGTTAATTTATGAGAATTAAATCTTGGATCCAAGGAAACAAAGTCATAGATTTAAGAGAATTAAGTATTTAATTTATGAGGATAAAGTGGTAAATTTACAAGAATTAAGTTCCAAATTGACAAGAATAAAGTCATACATTTATGGGAATTTTCAAGTGGGCCGCCAAATCATTTTCAAAATAGTCTGAGTTTTAATGAAGGGTAATTATATAAAGATACAAATGTACAGAATAATGTTTAAATATTAAAACTTGGTTACATTTGTAAGGATATTCAACATGTTCGAACGTTTGTATATAAGAAAAGTCCTTGAAGAGGGCAAGTTAAAGCCCAACATGTAACATGACCCCAAATTTAACAAAGCCCTGAGATTTGATTAAACAAATGTTGTATATCCCAAGACTATAATCACTGACCCAACATTTAACAAGTTGTTATATCGTGGGCAAATGACTTTTACCTTCTGGGCTCAGCATCTGTTACATCATTGACCAGTTATCACATTTCGGGTTTTATTACATTTTTTTTCTTACTTTTCGGGTCTTTGTTACAAATCAAGCGCTAAAGGCACGATACAGCCCCCATAATTATATGGTCAGAGGTGGGCCACGAAAAATTTTTGAGACTTAAAAGTGGGCCCTGAATTGAAAAAGGTTGGGAACCACTGATCTAGAGCAACAGTGAACTAGTGCTGTCAGTTCAGGCTTCAAGATTTGAGGCCTACCCTGCCCGTCCTTCGAGAAACGGTACTTCAGATTAAAGAATAAGCTTCTATAAGGATTCAGTCAAGAGTTCATGTTATTTTTGATAAATACTCCCTACTCAATGTACAAAAAGACTATAAAGAAATACAAAAAGGTTTGATTTGTTTGCAGGAACCCTGAAATGTAATCACACCCATGCATCATTTATTTGTGGGTTCGTCTGCAGAAAACTAAAAAACATAAATACCCTTAAACTGCCAGCAATTTATTCTGAAAATTATCGTGTTCTCTTTTTGGTTTCCAGGAAAAAAAAGGTAACAATCTGATCATTCTCTGTTTCCAAAACCCCACTTTAAAGCATCATGTGAGCTCTATAATAAACCATTCGGAGGTCACACCACGACTCTACAGCTGTAATTTTACACTTATTACCAAATATTCAACTTAATGTCCCTTGTCTTTTCCATTTATCTTTTTATTTGTTTATCTCTTGTTGTTGGAGCTGAGTCAATAAACTGAGGAAATAGATATGTAAAAAAGTGACATTTTTAAGTCTAAATATAGAAAACATTTGTGCCGTCAGTAAAATTCTGGGAAAAGATAAAGTTATGCAAGTTGCTAAAAACAAACTGTCCCGTTTGTTCGGTCGTGAGAAAGGAAAAGAACAGATTACATGAGAACAAAAAAATCCTTGAAGAGAGCAGGTGATGATTCTGAACAGATTTTCTTATATCAAGGCCACAAAAAAAATTCACGAAACCTTTGAAGTCAGAATCAGATCATAAAAGTTTCATTTACACGGTTTGAGGAGACTCAGTGAGTAAAGTTACAACCAGGAGTCTCTCACCAAACGTTTCTCCACATAACTCTGCTTGGACTCTTTCTTGTGGCTCTTCTCAGAAAGATTTGGTTTTAAAAGCAGCTTCAGTGAAAATGAACGACGTCTTCACTGTGGAATGGTGTCTGGTGATTAATAAAGGTTTCGATTTCATCACAAGATCTCTCTAGGTTTTATGTAGCTCAATCCCGATAAATACAAATCTTTATTTACAAATCTTGAACAAGGCAAACTGTATATGCTCAAACTCACTGACCTAAATCGATTTCTTTTAAGAAGGTTCTGGAGAAACCCCATCCTCTCTTTAACTATTATTCACAGTCATGGAGGATTTTTAATTCATGTGTACGTACTGTGATAACATCTGGGACTTTTTTCTAATTGACATTTGTACATTTTAGAAAAATAACATGATGATGCCAGAGGGCGGATCATCATTTCTTTATGTTTAAATATGAAATACAAAATTGTTGATGAATGGGATCACATGGATCCAAATGGGATAGAAGTTTAGGACATTTTCTATGTGGAAGCCCATTTCTGCCAGTTAACGGTATAAAAATAAAAATAAAAAACTCGCCCATATAAGTTAAAAAATTTGACTTTTTCTCTCAGATCCTGACCCTTTAATCATTAATTTCAACTCCATGTCTCAGTATTTAACATTTCTATCTCAAAATTTTGACTTTCCACCTCATATAATTAACAGTTATCTAAAATGTTGAGTTTTTTGTTCTCATAATTATGACTTTTATCTCAAAATTCCAACTTTTTAACTCAGAATTTTATTTTTTAACTTAAAATATCACCTTTTTATCCCGTTAGTTCGACTTTTTATCGCAAAATTTGGACTTTTTATCAGAATTTCGACTCTCTCGTCTTGCACACACTCACTGACAAACACACACTTCCTGTTCCTGACAACATTATCTTTCCCTCCCGAAACACTTCAATAATTGAAAAATACATTTTATTGGATCAGCACTTATCAACGAAACAGAACTTATTGAATATGCACGATATATACACATGCATGGTGGCCAAAAATGACCTTGTTTTCATATATATATTTTTTTTATTGTTTCCCAGGTGTAGAAAATGAGTAAATTATTCTTTAAAATGTGTTTATTAACTGCCCTTAATACAGAGATATAACTATTTTTGAACTTATTATACAACTGCAATGCATAATTATTATGAAATGATTTCTTAACTTACTCCACGGCTTTAACAGGGTTTAAAAGTGAATTTAACATAAAAAAGCGCACACAAAGGATCCTTCAAACTCAAGGGGAATATGATTGATCACTAAGTTCAACCTCTGAAAACATCAAACCAGTGCCCTTTTAGAAACAGCTGAATTCATAGACTTGCACTCACCTCCCAAAGCTCCTGATTTGTCCAGACTGCGACGCTTCATGGCTCTGAGCGTCAGCACGAGAGGAACCAAGATGGAGAAGAGCCATCGCCATGGAGACACAGGCTGCAGAGTTCCTGCAGAGAAATTTAAACTGGGTCATTCCTTCGTTCTCTATTATAATTCAGACAATGAATGTTGTAAATGGTGAGAAGTCAGCAGGTTAGTATGTGATTTATAAATTCAAGAACTATTGTTACCAACATTTGGGAGCAGGAAGGAAATCATCACAAAGACTTGGCAGAAGGTCTAACTTATCACTGTCTAATTGACTTTTTATCTGAAAAATTTGGACTGAATTATCCCAAAATTTTTGACGTTCTATCTCAAAATTTTGACTTTATTGTTTCAAAAATTTTGCCTTCAATATCCTACTATTTCTTCTTTTTAATCTCAAAATGTAAATTTTTTATCCCAAAATTTTGACTTTTGTCTCTAATTTCAACTTCACTTCATACATTTTTTTAAAGTATATTTTTCAGTTTTTTTTAAATTAATCTCAAAATGTTTTCTTTTGGCTCAAGTTTTTGAGTTTCTATCTCAAAATTTTGACCTTATTATTTCAGAATTTTTTGCCTCTGATATCCTACAATTTCTCCTTTTAATCTCAAAATTTTGACTTTCTGACACAAATTTCAACTTATATCATACGTTTTTTATATCTTTCAATTTTTGCTTATCTCAAAATCTTTACTTAATTTATTCAAACTTCTGACGTCAATATCTTACAAATTCTCATTTTTATCTCAAAAATTTTATTTTTTTAAATCTCAAAAATTGACGTCATGTGTGCAAAACAAAATCTCAACAAAGCCACGTTTTCATTTTAACTTTTTTAACTGGAGGAAATTGGCTTCTGTAATATTTCCTAACCACATAAATAAATATAATAATAAGAAGAAATAAATAAAGAGGAAAAAATGTATCTTTCTTTTGCGCAAAAATGTAGATTCTGCCTCAAAATCTTAGTGTAAGCAGTCAGAGCATTGTTTCCCTCATGCTCAACATCTTGATTGTTTGTGCATCATAGAATGTCTTTGCACAGCCATCAAGATAAGTTATTATGAATGAAGCCTCAAAAAAAGACTCTTACAAGTTCAAACTGATGTGCATTTCTGCTGTAAGAGCAGCAATTTTAAAAAAACAATAAGATAAGATCAGATAATATATACTTTATTCATCCCAAGAGGGGGAACTCACAAAAATTTCACAAAAAGGCTCCAATTAGATTTTTGCAGCCTCATGTGGACACTTGTGGTACTGCAGCTTTCTACATTTATGTTTTGAAAGATGATCAACAACAAAGGCTGCAGAGTATAATGAGATTTTACATGTTTTTGGATTTATGGTCAAGATCAAACATACTGTAAATATTTATTTTTATGAGACAAAGAGGCACCAATGAAAGAAGAGACGTTTCCAGGCCTCGTGATTAAGTGGTGTTAATAATTT